>CAUYSK010106772.1:0-33993 GCA_963575035.1 Avahi laniger
TAGTCCCAGCTACTTGGGAGGCTGAGACAGTAGGATTGCCTGAGCCCAGGAGTTTGAGGTTGCTGTGAGCTAGGCTGACGCCACGGCACTCACTCCAGGCAAGAGAGTGAGACTCTGTCTCAAAAAAAAAAAAAAAAAAAAGAAGTATGGTAATCAATGTTTGGAAAAATAAAAGTGATATATAATGGCTGGATTATCCAAAGGAAGTAGTAGATAATAAAACTAGACTAAAACATAAGGGCTATAATTTGAAGGGCCTTCAATACCATGCAAAGAAGTTTAGATTTTATTCTATAGGTGCTAAGGAACTAAAATTTTGAGCAGAAAAGTGCTAAGACCAGATTTCCACAGTAGAAATTTGATTCTGGCAGAAGTGGAGATGAAGGTGAGGATAAGAAGGCCAGTATGGAGGTTACATCAACGGTATGGGGATGTTAAGAGTCTGACCCAAATAAAGGAAAGGGAATGGAATGAAAAAAAGAAAGAGTTTTTTAGACAACAGAATCACTATGTATGTGCAAAGAGGAGTGAGGGATCTCAATAAAAACGTCCAGAGTTCAGGCCTGGTGGTGTGTGGGGCCATGTACCAAAGTACAGAATTTTGGAGAAGGGAAAAGTTTCAGAAAAAACGATGAGCAAATGTAATTTGCAGTGCACTATGTTTACCTACTTTCTTGACAACCAAGTGGAAAGGGCTTATAATGAATGAGGTCTATGCTGAAGGGAAATCTATAAACCTCCTGCATGACATGGAGGAGGGTGGGAATTAAAGGGAATCAGAGAATGAAAGTACTCAGGATTTAAAACAGGATAGAAACAGACCTATCTGTGTCAAAGTCAGAATTCCTAATAAAATGAATTAAAACAAAAAACAGAATTTACTAGACTATACTGACTAGATAAAACTCAAAGGATCAGGGGTTTAATATAGGATATCGGGTGAAGAATTGTCAAGGATAAGGAACAATTTTCTCCACCAAACTCTACTAATATCAGAAATCTGACTATGGTAACCACCGATACCACTGTCTCCAGTGCTACTAATGCCTCAGGAACACAGCCGCACAAATACTGGAAAATTATTGCCATTGCTGCTTTTCCCATTTGCACCAGCAAAAAATGAAGGCTCCATTTACCGCATCCCATTCAAGAACCAAAGTTCAAGGGAAATTTGGAATTTGAGTTTTGACATATCCTTTGGGGAAGAGGGATAAAACTGGGACCAAAGTGAACAATAGAATAAATAAATCAGAGAGGAAAAAAGGAGATTGGAACTCTGATCTATTCATTAAGACTAGAAAAAGATTTTTAACTCTATGGAGAAGAATTGGCAAATATATCAATAAAAACATAATAAAAGCTATTGTTAGTTTAACAGCTCTTACATGCCAAGCACTTTATATACACTGCCTCCATACTTCATAATAAGGTTGTATGGTGGTTATTACTATCTCCATATTATACATGATAAAACCAGAGTGAGAGAAGTGAAATGACCTATATCACATGGCTAGTAAGTGGCTAAGCCAAGGTTTGAGTGCAAGTCAGTCAAACTCTTTATCTTCTCCATGCTCTTCTTTCTGAATGCCACCAACATAGAATACCTGTGGTTAGGTAAACATTTCTATATAGATAATTTATAATTTAACTGTATATTTTAAGTTTTTCTTGAATGATTGCTTTGATGCTAAAAATCTCAGTCAATGACTTCTGCCCTAGGTACTGTTGTAGAAATAGATAAGCTCAGTTGAATGCTAATGAACAAGAAGTCAAGCAATATTTCCACTCAGAGCTGGCCACAGAATAGGTAATGTTACACAGGTGACTTTAAACATGGAACATCAAGAGCTTCTATTTGGCCTCAGGAACTGCACAGAGGTTCATCCTCCTAAGAATGGGAAGACTGGATCAGGCCATGCCCCTGTTATGCTCTTCTTCTACAACAAAGAGGGCTTTTCTTAACAAACGAAGGCCCCGCTGCTGAAAATGGTCCTGCCATTTTTAAGACTTTCGACAAGTTTATTATTAAGATATATTTTTACCTCATGAATTTCATTAGTTTTTCTGCCAAAAAGTTCAAAGATAGACTTCTGTGTTCTGTCTAAAATATTATTTTGAGAAGGTTGTAAAATCTCCCAATAGTAAATCTACATGTGGGAGAATATGAATGTGACAAAATAATTCCTTTGTCACATTTAAATTTCTCTAATTACCCTTGAAGATATCAATAATGTGGACTTATTTCTGTATAAGGTGTGTAGTATAAATGATTCTGTTCTGATGAACAATGTTCTCCTTATTATCAAAATGAAAGCATACTAGAGTAATATATTTATCATGTAAATTGGATAACATGACTTCCCTGCTCAAATTCCTTCAATGGCTTTCTATTGCTTTTATAAGAAAACCTAAACTCCTTGCAGTATGAAAAAGGCCCTGCACCATCTGCTTCTTGCTGACCTCCCTAATCTCATCTGGTACCACTCTCCCTCTGGAATACCATGTTCAAGCACTCTATGTCTCCTTTTGATTTCTCAAATGCACCAAGCCCTTATTCACTCAAGGCTTTTACTCATATTGTCTCTCTGCTTGGAGTGTTCTTTCCTATTCTCTGCATGTTTCCCAGCCTTGGGTCTCATCTCAAATGACGCCTGATCAAAAAGATCTTCTCCTGATACTTTTCCTAGTGGCCTACTCCCTACCTCATCACTTAGAGTTTTCTGTAACAATACCTGGGACATTTCTCTTCCAGTACCTATCACAATAAATTTATTTGTGTACTTCCTTGTTTATCGTCTGTCTCATTCACTATACAATGGATCCATGAGGACAGTGATATTATCTGTTTGTATTGCTGTATCCTCAGTACAACAGCTGGCAGATAGCCAGTCACTCAATAAATTCTTACTAACAGAATAAATGGAACAATAGAAGAATGGAAGCAGCATGGCCTGTGCCATTCATCCCACCTCAAGAATTTTAGACTTTTTATCCTGTGACATTTTGTGTTCCTAGGTCACATACAGTAAATGGTCCTATATAGTTCTTGGTCAGTGTTTAAGGCTCTGCTTATCATAACAAGAACGTCTTTTTTTTACTAGTTCGATTCCCTTTTCTTAAAGGCTTTTACCTCAAGAGCCACTGAATCTTAAGAGCCACTGAATCTCTATGCCACCCTCAGTTGTCCAGAGAATCTGAAGTTTAATCTGTGGTTTACCCTTTATGTAAGCAAAAAATTAATATACTCTATGATGTAATCTATTTGTTACTGCTATGTAGCTATTGCTCATCATTGGCAGAGCCATCAGATTTCCTCAAATTCCAGTTTCACTTTTTAGCCTTTGTGATGTTTCAGGAGTGCTAAGGAATGACTTCAGGGGCCTCCCAAAATAACATATTTGGGAGTATTTTGTTCATTTATTCTGAATATGGTCCTTAGGATATGAAACTATCTAACAATGAAGCAAAATAGTTTTTATTCATATAGCTGAGGATTTTTTTAAATAGCTGGGCAAGAAATTTATTTTTCAAATTTTCCACTTTCTTAAAAATTAACTATTGTGTCCATAATGCCAACTATGAGCATTTCCATTAATTAATTAAAGTTTTAAAAACAAAATACCTCAAATGTGATAAAGAAGAAGCAAAATTAAACTGTGAAGAACAGAGACATTGGCTAGTATTTGAGCATTCTTATGCATGTATTTGAAAGTATCTGGTGATCTTATTTTCAAAAAAATTTATTTAATTCTACTATTATTTGGAAGGATAAATTATATTTGATAAATGATATTTTGTGCAAAAGCACATATGGGATAGGTATTCTTATACAACACTCAATCTCTTCTCACTCACTCTTTACAAGGTAGACTAATACAGAATTTGAAACACTTCCTCATCATGGCTGAGAGTGATTTTAAAATAGGCATATATGTCACTTACCTGAAAATGATAAAAGCCATATATAACAAACCCACAACAAACATCATACTGAATGGGAAAAATTGAAAGCATTACTGCTTAGAACTGGAACCAGACAAGGCTGCCCTCTATCACCACTTCTATTCAACACAGTGCTGGAAGTCCTAGCAAGAGCAGACAAGAGAAGGAAATCAAGGTCATCCAAATGGGGGTAGAAGAGGTCAAACTATCGCTCTTTGCTAACAATATGATCTTATATCTAGAAAACCCCAAAGACTCTGCCGCGAGACAACTGGAATTGATAAAGAAATTCAGCAAAGTCTCAGGTTACAAAATCAATATACAGAAATCAGTAGCATTCTTATTTGCCAAAAACAGTGAAACTGAGAACCAAATCAAAGACTCAATAGCCTTCACAATAGGAACAAAGAAAATAAAATACCTAGGAATATATTTAACTAAGGAGGTAAAAGACCTCTACAGGGAGAACTATGAAACACTGAGGAAGGAACTAGCAGAGGACGTAAACAGGTGGAAAACCAGACCATGTTCACGGATCAGCAGAATCAACATTGTTAAAATGTCCATACTACCCAAAGTGATCTACAGATTCAATGCAATCCCTATTAAAATACCAACATCATTTTTCACAGATCTAGAAAAAATAATTTTATGCTTTGTATGGAACCACAGAAGACCCCATATAGCAAAAGCAATCTTAACCAAAAAGAACAAATTGGGAGGCATCAATTTACCAGACTTGAAGCTACACTACAAGGCTATAGTAACTAAAACAGCATGTTACTGGCACAAGAACAGAGATATAGACCGACAGAACAGAACTGAGAATCCAGATATAAAACCATCCTCATGTAGCTGTCTAATCTTTGACAAAGCAGACAAAAACATACATTGTGGAAAAGAATTCTTATTCAATAAATGGTGCTGGGAAAATTGGACAGCCACATGTAGAAGACTGAAACAGGATCTGCACCTCTCACCTCTGACAAAAATCAACTCATGATGGATAACAGACTTAAACCTAAGCATGAAACTAAGAATTCCAGAAGACAATTTTGGAAAAACTCTTATAGACATTCCCTCAGGCTTGAGGAAAGAATTCATGAAGAAGACCCCAAAGGCAATCATAGCAACAATCAAAATAAATAAATGGGACCTGATCAAATTAAAAAGCTTCTGCACAGCCAAGAAAACTATCACGGGAGCAAACAGACAACCTACAGAAAGGGAGAAATTTTTGCATATTACACATTCGATAAAGGGCTGATAACTATAATCTATATAGAACTCAGGAAAATCAGCAAGAAAAAACTCAAACAACCCCATTAAAAAGTAGACAAAGACATGAACAGAAACTTTCCAAAAGAAGATAGATTAATGGCCAAAAAACATATGAAACAATGCTCAACATCTCTAATCATCAGGGAAAATGCAAATCAAAACCACAATGAGATATCACTTATCTCCAGTGAGAATGGCTTTATCAAAAAGTCCCCAAACAATAAAAGTTGACATGGATGTGGAGAGATAGGAACACTCATACACTGCTGGCGGGACTGCAAACTAGTACAACCACTGTGGAAAGTAATATGGAAATACCTCAAAGAGCTACAAGTAGAACTACCATTTGATCCAGCAATCCCATTACTGAGCATCTGCCCAAAGGAAAAAAGACATTCTATAAAAAAGACATCTGCACTAGAATGTTTATAGCAGCACAATTCGCAATTGCAAAGATATGGAAACAACCCAAGTGCCCATCAATATATGAGTGGATTAATAAAATGTGGTATACCATGGAGTATATGTATACCATGGAGTTCTACTCAACCACAAAAAACAGTGGTGATCTAGCACCTCTTGTATTATCCCAGATAGAGCTGGAGCCCATTCTACTAAGCAAAGTGTCACAAGAATAGAAAAACAAGTGCCACATGTACTCACCATCAAATTGGTATTAACTGATCAACCCTTAAGTGCACATCTAGTAGTAACAGTCATCGGGTGTTGGGCAGGTTGGAGTGGGGAGGAAGGGATGGGTATATCCACACCTAACGGGTGCAATGTGCACCCTCTGAGGGAAGGACATGCTTGAAGCTCTGACTCGGGTGGGGCAAAGGCAATATACGTAACCTAAATATTTGTACCCCTGTAATATGCTGAAATAATAAATAAATTAACAAATAAATAAATAAAATGGTTATGAGACAACTAAAATCTCTACATTCCAAACAAACCCATGTTTTGGCATTAATCTATAAGATAAACATTCAAAGTATAAAAATAATAAGGTACATGTTCTTTAAGTACACAGAATCTTGATTTTTATTTAAATATGTTTATGGTAATAACCAGTGTTTATATTTTACTCCTTGTGTGTTATGAAGATTTCCAATTCTGTCACACCAAAACATCCCTATCCTTGGTCTAGCTACTCTAAAAATACATCAACATGTACCTAATCCAAAAACTAAAAGTCCCTTAAGATTTTTGTTCCCCAACCCCTATATGTAGCCCTAATTATTTATTGACCTCTTTATTTTTCAAGTCCGGTTACAATTCACAGTGGTGTGTGTGTATATGTTTGTGTGTGTGCACGTGTGTGGTGTCTGGCTAGATGATGATGAGCTATGCTTAATTACATCATTAGGCGAGAGGCCGCAGATCTCCTGCTGCCTTCAGGGCTGATTGGAATTTTAAAATATTATTTTCACTTAGTGGAATCTAAATTAAATAAATAAATTCCGTTAAAAAATAACTATGATGCCTTTACTGTTGGTTTTTGCCTGTTTATGATTGTCCTAGACACAGAGGTGCCCAAAGAGGTATATGGTTATATTCTGGCAAACACCTAATTTTACCATTTAAAATATGACAACACTTTTTCTACTGTGACAGAATAGAGTATACTTATTTTTTTAAAGCATCTTCCTTTTTTTGCATCTCTAATATATCTCTCTAACATTATTCTTTCCTTTCCAAATTGTTAATATAAATCATTACCATATGGTGAATGAGCTTACATTTTTGTTTACATTTTTATGCATTTATTTAAGGGTGACATCTATGGTTCTACCCAGCCAATCATTGTAATCTGAGGAAGGTAGAGAGAGCTGACTTATTCTTTGAGTTTTTCCTAGCAGAGGTATAAGAAAATTGAAAAGAGAGAAGAATTTAGTAATCTGATTTTGGGTCCTGAAAAGCCAAAATCATTATATAAGTCCCTCTTGTTATTCCTGTACAGAGTCAGACAACTTCTCGTTCATGTAAGCAAGGTTATAAAATTGTTTCTATCCTTCCTAATTAAAGACCTGAACATGAATTTTAGGTTACTTAGAAAGTCAGGGTTGGGTTTGGGGCAGCGCAGGCCACCCAGGGAAAATCCAGCTGCATCACATTTGAAACTATCCTATCATAGTCTGGAAAAAAATGTTCCAATCTTAAAAATATGTCTAGACCACTTTATTTTGCTCCTATGTGATTCTTACGTGTTGGGGACTGGAGATAGATGGGTAAGATGGGGGTGGTAAATGGGCATTCTACATGAAAAGGCTTTTCTAAAAGAACCCATCAATCTGTAAAGGAGCTGATTTAGCGTTAACTGACATTACAGATCACACATGTGCTCCCTTCATCAGCCTGTGGTAGGGTGTTTCACGTACTGCCTATAAGTAGAGAACATACAGGAGGTCCTCTTCTATCTCAGGGACTCAGGAATGGCCCCAGGCATGATTTTGACAGGGCAGAGCACCTTTGCAATGGCCTCACTTTCCTGCAGGCTCCTCCTTTCAATCCCTAGTGCCTCACGATCCCCAGATTTCCAGATTCTAGTGTGCAGAGGCCTGGGTCTGTTCTCGCCAGCAGAAACACCCCCAATTTTGGATACATCCATTCTCCATTCTTTTGTCAGAAATAACCTCCATTAGCTTATGACTCTACTAGATAAATTGTTAACCATTCTGTTTAGGAACAAAAATGCTCTTTGCTAAAAATATTTTAGGATCTCATAACCATAGAATCTTGGATTTTTGAAGGATGGGATCTCAAAGATTATTTTACATTTGAGGAAGCTGATTTCCTAGAGAAGATGTCTAATTTCCTCAAGGTCACATGACTACTTAATTTAGCTGAGACTAATATCTATGTTTCTCAGTTCCTAATTCATTGTTTTTATCCATGGTACCGTGCTGCTTAATGTTTCAGCCTTCTAAGGAAATATTATCATTTAGACATAGACTCTCTAATATCTTAAACCAAATGAATAATAAGAAGGGGAATTCAGGATCTGATACACACTTTTAAGGTGTAATATAACCAATCCTCTGGGAATTCTTTCTAAAATAAACCTTTAAACCTCACAACTTACTTAGTTGAATTGAATTGCATACCTGTTCATTTGTAGCTGGTGATGCCATCCCTTAATCTCAGTAGAGGAGGGACTGCAGGAGTTTCTTCCAGAAATACTGGCAAGAGCCAGTCCCCTGATAAGCAGTAAAGAAACACTGACTCTGGTCTTTGGTTATTTGGGTCACCCAGTGGAAGAAGTAGGGACAGCCCAAATATGCCTTTGCACTGTCCCATTAACACAAGTGAGTACATGAGTACAGGAGTGTGTCATTGGGGTAAATGAACAGAATTTGAGGATTAATTCTATTAACACTGTTGCCTGCTGATAGTAAGAGAAGGTAAATCCCAACTGTTAAACAGCCCACCACCGGGATGTTGAACTACCCACAGGCAGCAGAGAGACTGGCATGGTGTCAAGAATGAGCGTCAAAACAACAAAAAGAAAAAACACTAAGACACAGGGATATGTCAGAGGGAGGATGCAGAGAAATTCTTAAGGGATAAAGAAAAGATGGGAAAACTAACCAAATTAACATGTTAAACTGTCTTTCAAGACTTGGGAGTATTATGGCGTGATTGATTTGGCCCTAAGGAGGGTATTTACCCTTTCCCCCAGGGTTACCTCAGGATGGTCATTGTCTGCCCCATCACCAATAAATACATAGCAACATTTCAGATCACCACTATGGGGTAATATCAGGGCAGAATAAAAATCCCATTGGAATGAAAATAAATTCTCATCAACCAGTCACAAGCAATGATTCATTCCTCTACTCCTTCTCCATATAAAGTCCCTGAATTGATGGATTATAATCCAATGGGATTGCCTCTGCCGAGGAATATAAAAGAGATGGCTTTGTGGAGGGTCAGTTAACCAGAATGTTCTGTAAAAATATAATAGTAATTATAATAAATTTAAATGGATTTAATATACTACTTAAAAGACAAAGATTTCATACTATATTTAAAATTTTTAAAACAAAATTCAATAACATACTGTTTACAAGAAGCACCAAACAAGAGGATACAGAAAGGATGAAAAAAGGTAAACTGGCAATTATTCAAAATTCCAATGAAAATTGGAATTGCACTCTTAACACCTGACAAAATAAAAATTCACAGAAAAAACATCATAAAGGACAAAGAGGGACATTATACCCTGATAAAGGGAATAATAGAGTAAGAAGATTTAGTCATAGTCAATATAAATGCACCTAACACTAGCACTGTGGAGAAAAAATAAACAAATCAAAAATTGTAGGTCGAGACTTTAACATGCTCTCAGAAACTGATAGACCAAGAAAACAAAATTAGGTTCTAGATTCATAACTGTATTGTAATGAAATTAGAAATCAATAAGTGTTAAGTCCAATATGTCTGAAAGCTACAAAATATTAAACAGCCTTTGGAAATCATAAGGGAAATGACAAAGTATTTAGAATTGAACAGTGAGATTCACACTACATGTCAAAATTTGTGGGTCACACCTGAAAGCAATATTTATGAAGAAATTTATAACATTGAATACATTTATCAGGAAAAAGAAAGATTAAAAAAATACAGCTAAGCAAGAAAAAGTCAGAGAGGCCAGGCACGGTGGCTCACACCTGTAATCCTAGCACTCTGGGAAGCTGAGGCGATTGGATTGTTTGAGCTCAGGAGTTCGAAACCAGCCTGGGCAAGAGCGAGACCCCATCTCTACTAAAGATAGAAAGAAATTAATCAGACAACTAAAAATATACAGAAAAAATTAGCTGGGCATGGTGGCACATGCCTGTAGTCCCAGCTACTCGGGAGGCTGAGGCAGAAGGGTTGCTTGAGCCCAGGAGTTTGAGGTTGCTGTGAGCTAGGATGATGCCATGGCGCTCTAGCCCGGGCAACAGAGTGAGACTCAGTCTCAAAAAAAAAAAAAAAATCAGAGAGAAAATATCTTCTAAAATCAAGAAAATAAAAAGAAAAATTACACCTAAAATCAACTAAATATAAAATTTAAATGGAAATAGAGAATCATAACACCAAAAGTTCATTATTTGAAAAGATCAGTAAATTAAATCTCAAGACTGATTGCAAAAAATATTAATATATAAGGAGATGCAAATAAACAAAATATCCTATAAAAAGGAAAAATAACTATAAGCACAACATAGATTTTATAATAAAATATTATAAAAATTATATACAAGTAAATTTGAAACCTCAATGAAATAGATAAATTTCTGAAAAAATATAAAATTCAAAAGTATATACAATAAAAATCAGAAAATTTGAATAAATAAATTGGCATCAAAGAAATTTAATTTCCAAAAAAGTCTTAGGTCTGTACGGTTTTACAGTTGAGTTCTACCAAATTTTCAAAGATTAGTTAATTCTGTAAATAGAAGGGAAAGGGCCAGGCACGATGTCTCATGCCTGCAATCCCAGTGCTTTAGGAGGCTAAAGTGGGAGGATTGCTTGAGCCTAGGAGTTCAAGGCTGCAGTGGACTAAGATTGGACCACTGACCTCTATCCTGGGCAACAGAGCCAGATCCTGTCTCAAAAAAAAAGTTAAAAGTTATTAAAACTTATGCAAGCAAACACTTACAGACCATGCATGCCAACATGCATAGTCAAGAGAAATGTAAATAAACATAATCATGCAGTATTAAGTCAAAACTGCATAAAATTAACTGGGCTACATACTGTACTACTGTAACAATATCATAGCCGCCTTCGATGCTATTGTGGTGAGCTGATGTGTTGCGAGTATCCACTTAAAATGCCATCTCCATGTAAGTTCCTCTCTCCAGTAAATTTCATATGGCAGTAAAAAGTGATCTCTTGAAGTTCTTGCGTAATTTTCATCCTGTTTAGGGCAATACCATAAACCTTGAATAGCACCAGGGGATCCACACAAAGTATCACTAGTGACTGTGGAAGTGCTCCCAAGAAGCAGAGAACAGTCACAGCATTGCAAGAGAAAGTTGAATTGCTTGATGTGCACCATAGGTTGAGGTCTGCAGCTATGGTTGCCTGCCATTTCAGACAGACAATTCGTCTCATAAACAATGTAAACTTAGGATATTGATAAATATAGTACAGTACTGTAAATGTATTTCCTCTTTATGATTTTCCTAATGACATTTTTTTCTCTAGCTTACTTTTTTGTAAGAATACGTATATAACACATACAACATACAAAATAATGTATTAATCGACTGTTTCTGTTATTGGTAAGGCTTCAACACTAGACTATTAGTAGTTAAGTAGTTTGGGAGAGTCAAAAGTTACATGTGGATTCTCGACTGTGCAAGGGTCAGTGGCCCTAACCCCTATGTTGTTCAAGGGTCAACTGTACTGGTAGTACTCTGGGCTAACCAACTAAGAATTGGTTTGTATACTTACACAGGAAGGCACACACTAACACCTCATTCAGAAGTGTTCAGATTTTATTAGTCTCAGATACCTGGTGCACAACCACAAAACATGAAATAAGGAGGAAACTTGCTGTTACAAAGTTCAATTCAAGCACTTTCCATAGTCTTTAAATCATGTATAAAACCGAGGCACCAACAGTAAGCATAGCTGTTTTCTGCCAATCAATTCTTTTTCCATTACCGCTTACTACTCTATTACTACATTTGCTTGATTCACCATTTACTAGCTCTGTACTAATAATCCCTTCTCTGAAAAGGGGATAATATTAACAATAACCTACTAGATAGACTATGAGGACTAAATGAATTAATAGATGTAAAGGGTTTAGGACAATGCCAGGCACCCAGAAAGCACTCAACTGATGAAGGCTATTATGATTTCAGGGGCCAAAAAGTAGATCTTTCTAAGGCCTAGATATGTAAAATGAGTGAAAAAGTTTAGGTGGAGACCATGTCCGAAGACCGTACTGTCTTTAAAGAAAATAGCTGTTAATGCAGCTTCAGAAACCACAAGGAAATGTGAATACAATATTGATAGAGCTTTTACTTTTTTAAAATAGAGATAGAAATCTTGGATTTTATGTGAAAACTTATGATTATTAAAAATACAAAGGCATTCATGATTTAAAAAAACACTCAGCAAACTAGGAACAGAAGCAAACTACCCCAACATAATAAAGTCCATATATGAAAAACCCACAGCTAACACCATACTCAATGGTGAAAGACTGATAGCTTTTTCCTTATGAACAAGAGAAGGATGCCCACTTTTGCCATTTCTACTCAACATAGTACAGGATGAGCATCCCTATTCTGAAATTCCACCAAAATACTCCACAACTGGAAACTTTTTGAGCAGTGACATGACGCTCACAGGAAATGTTCATTGGAGCATTGTGGATTTCAGATTTTTGGACTAGAAATGCTGAACTGGCAAGTAATGCAAATATTCCAAAATCCAAAAAAAAAAAAATCTGAAATTTGAAATACTTCTGGTCTCAAGCATTTTAGATAGAGAGTATTCAACCTGTACTATAAGCCCTATGTAGAACAAATTAGACAAGAAAAAGAAATTTAAAACCTCCAAATTGGAAAGGAACAAGTAAAATTATCTATGTTTACAGACAATATGATCTTATATGTATAAAACCCTAAATATTCCACATGCACACACACATACAAAAACTGTTGGAACTAATGAATGAACTCAGAAATGTTGCAGGGCACAAAATCAACATACACTTTTTTTCTACACTACCCAGAGGAGTCCATATGGCATTGTTCTGGATTCCTGTAGTAACTTAAAGGGAAACATTCATGATATCTGGAGCCCTTGATATCCTGCAAATGAAGGAGGAGGATGTCCTCAAATTCCTTGCAACAGGAACCCACTTAGGTGGCAAGAACCTTGACTTCCAAATGGAACAGTCCATCTACAAAAGGAAAAGTGATATCTCATTGTGGTTTTGATTTGCATTTCTCTAATGATTAGAGATGTTTAACATTTTTTTATAAGTTTGCTGGCCGTTATTCTGTCTTCTTTAGAAAAGTTTCTGTTCATTTCCTTTGCCCGTTTATTGATGGGGTTGTTTGATTTTTTCTTGTTGATTTTTTTAAGTTCTAGATAGATTCTTGTTTTCAGCCCTTTATCGGATGTGTAGAGGGCAAATATTTTCTCCCATTCTGTAGGCTGTCTATTCGCTCTAACGATAATTTCCTTGGCTGTGCAAAAGCTTTTTAATTTGATCAGATCCCATTTATTTATTTTTGTTGCTGCTGTGATTGCTTTGGGGGTCTTCTTGAAAAATCCTTTGCCTAGGCCAATGTCTGAAAGGGTCTTCCCAACATCTTCTTCTAGAATTCTTAAGGTTTTATGCCTTAGGTTTAAATCTGTTATACATCTTGAATTGATTTTTGTGAGAGGTGAGAGATGGGGATCCAGTTTCAATCTTTTGCATGTAGCTATCCAGTTTTCCCAGCACCATTTATTGAAAAGAGATTCTTTTCCCAGTGTATATTTTTGTCTGTTTTTTCAAAGATTAGATTGCTATACGTGATTGGTTTCATCTCTGGATTCTCAGTCCTGTTTCAAAGGTCTATGTCTCTGTTCTTGTGCCAGTACTGTGCTGTTTTAATTACTATAGCTTTGTAGTACAGCTTGAAGTCTGATAGACTGATACCTCCCAGTTTGTTCTTTTTACTTAAGATTGCTTTGGCTATATGAGGTCTTCTCTTGTTCCATACAAAGCATAGAATTATTTTTTCTAGATCTGTAAAGAATGATGATGGCACTTTGATAGGGATTTCACTAATTCTGTAGATCACTTTAAGTAGTATGGACATTTTAACAATACTGACTCTACCAAAGTGAGATTGGCCTCTATCAAAAAATCACAAAACAACAAATGCTGGTGAGGATGTGGAGAGATGGGAACACTCTTCCACTGCTGGTGGGACTGCAAATTAGTGAAACCTCTGTGGAAAAGAATTTGGAGATACTTCAAAGGTCTAAAAATAGAAATACCATTTGATCCAGCAATAGCACTATTAGGCATCTACCCAAAAGAGCACAAGACATTCTAAAATAAAGACATCTGCACCTGAATGTTTATGGCAGCACAATTCACTATTGCAAGGATGTGGAAACAACCCAAGTGCCCGTCGATTCATGAGTGGATTATTAAAATTTGGTATATGTATACAATGGAATATTACTCAATTATAAGAAATGACAGTGATCTAGCACCTCTTACATTTTCCTGGATAGAGCTTGAGCCTGTTATCTGAAGTGAGGTATCACAAGATCAGAAGAGTGGGCTCCACATGTGCTCGCCATCAAATTGGCACTGACTGATCAGCACTATGGTGCTCACATGGTAGCAATATTCTCCAGGGATTGGGGGGTTGGGAGGATAAACTCACAACTGATGGATGCGGTAAGCATTGTAGAGGGGAAGAGCATGTCTCTAATCCTCGCTTGGGTGAGGCAAAGACATAAAATGTAACTAAAATGTTTGTACCCTCATAATATCCTGAAATTAAAAAAAAAGAAAAGAAAAAAGAAAGAAAAATATCACTAAGGTTAATCCAAAAATAAATAAATAAAATGAAATGAGCAATACATTTAATATTAAAAAAATAATTGTAAAACATTTGAATTACACAGGCATAATCATCAACCTGACAATAGATTTTCTATCAATCACGCAAAGTGTTAGAAGAAAAATTTCATAGAGAAATTATTTTAAACATATAACTGCATACACCAATAAATCATCCCTATATTATGCATTTTGTAGAACCCATTCTCCCTTTCAGTGAAATTATATGGGAATATATTCAAGCCAATTAATAGAGAAAAATTGGCAGTATAAGACAAAAATATCTAGAAATTTCTACCTACACAAGAAATGAAATGAAACAAAGTTTCAGGGTGATACTTCTGAAGCAAGCTCATAGATGAGACTTTACTACTTAAAGAAAAGGATAGGAGAAATCTGGAACAAGTGACCACCAAATAAGAGATTTTCATGCGACAGAGACTATAACTCTATGATGGATATATCCAGAGACCTACTAACTGGACATTATTATTTGTCAATAATATACATTTAAAATTTGTAAAATTAAAATAACAGGAAATAAAAAAATTGGTGTCCAAAGTAATGATTTTGATATTAAGATGTGTCATTATTTTCAGTATTGATAAGTTATTACTATATATTTTTTTCTATAAGAAATCAAGCATGCTGACATTGGGCACTGGGAGAAGGAATTGTTATACTAATATTGTACTCTCTATAGCAAAATATTTTCATAGTAGCGTAAACTATATGTATTTTTATATTTTGGAATCAACCTTTCTGTAAAAGAGAGATGAATATTGTGGCAACACTATAAAAATCAAAACCAAAAAATTACAAAACCAAAATCATATAAACTTTTTCATATCCAAAAAAATGCTTTTCATAGTTTTAACTTTTATTAACCACTTGGCGTGCATTGTTGAGGATGCATGAAATAATTTTCTTTTCAAAAGGCTTTTATTTTTAATATTTGTAGGTGAAAATATACATTCATAATTCTGTATATAAAATGCTGTAATTCATTATGAATTACCATTGTTTTGGTATAAAGGAACCCATATGTCAAATCCTATGAAATTTTCTTTTTTGTTCAGTGGAAAGCAACCAGGGGGGAAGAGAGGAGGGGAGGGGAATAAACGAACCTAATGGGTAATATGAACACTATTTGGATGATGGGCACAACTATAGCCAGGACTCAAGCATTACAAAATTGATCCATGTAACCTAAAACATTTGTACTCCCCTTAATATTTTAAAATTTAAAAAAGAAAAATAATGACATCTATATCATAAATCTGAAGAGGACCTGGGAGAATCTTCTTTCAGCATCTTTTGCTTTTGTTGCCATTGAAAACCCTGCTGATGTCAGTGTCTTATCCTCCAGGAATAGTGACCAGTGAGCTGTGCTGAAGTTTGCTGCTGCCACTGGAGTCACTCCTAGTGCTGGCCGCTTCATTCCCGGAAACTTCACGAACCAGATCCAGGCAGCATTCTAGGAGCCGCATCTTCTGGTAGTTACTAATCCCAGGGCTGACCACCAGCTTCTCACAGAGGTGTCTTATGTTAACCTATCTACAATTGTTCTGGTTAACACAGATTCTCTTCTGCTTTATGTGGACATCACCATTCCATGAACAACAAGGGAGCTCACTCAGTGGGTCTGATGTGGTGGATGCTGGCCTAGGAAGTTCTCCACAGGCATGGAACCATCTCCCATAAACACCCGTGGGAGGTCATGCCTGATCTCTGCTTCTACAGAGATCCTGAAGAGATTGAAAAGGAAAAGCAGGCTGACGCTGAGGAAGCTGTGACCAAGGAGGAATTTCAGGGAGAACGAATTGTTTCAGCTCCTGAGTTTATTGCTGCTCAACCCGAGGGACAGGTCTGAAGGTGTACAGGTGCCCTCTGTGCCTCTTCAGCAATTCTCCACTGAAGACTGGAGCACTCAGCCTGCCATGGAAGACTGATCTGCAGCTCCCACTGCTCAGGGCACTGAATGGGCAGGAACAACCACTGAGTAGTCTTAAGCTGTTCTTCCACAAACTCTTAAATAAGATGGAATAAGGTTGACAGAAAATAAACATCAGTTTCTAAAACAAAAACAAAAACAAAACCAACACACAAAAATATCAGTTGCATTTCTATACACTAACAATGAACAATCCAAAAAGGAAATTAAGAAAATAATTCCATTTATAATACCATCTGATCTCCACCTATCCCAAATCTGAAACAACCTGGATCAGTGAAATATAGGATTTGATCTATAATAATGGGGTGCAGAGAAATTTAAACTGGATGCAATATACAACTGAGTGCCTTTCATAAAATTTATAATTCCTGGAATCACAAGTGGTGTTGAGCAGTTAAAAAACATGCAGAATCCTCAATTAATCAAAACATACCTACCTGTTCAATTTCTCCCCTCTTCATTTTGAAAGAATGACTGCAATATGACCTACATGGCAGAGAATGCCAAAGTTGTGTCTGTGTCTTATTATTATTTCCACTAGATGACAAAAATGCTCCCAGAGCCTGGAACCTGGGAGGTGTTCCTGGATAAATTCATGGTTGGAAAGATGTGTTTTTGTTCCTGGTATGGCCACGTGAAGAGCTGATGGGAAAAGAAAGATCGTCTTATCCTTTACATATTTTATGAAGACATGAAAGAGGACCCAAAGTGTGCAATTTCGAAGCTGTTAAAGTTTCCAGAGAAAGACATGCCAGAAGAAATTGTAAGTAAAAGTTCTATCACAGCTCCTTTGATGTGATGAAGCAGATCCTTAGTGTAAATGATGAGATGGACGATTCTGTGTCTCCTTTCATGAGAAAGGGTATTTCAAGGAGACTAGAAGAATCAGTTCACTGTAGCCTAGTATGAGAAATTTGAAGATTATATTAATAAAAAGAAAATGAAAGGGTCTACACTGCAGTTTCAATCAGAAATCTAAGAAATACCTGCTCTTTCTCCAACTCTTTTAGCTAGCACCTAAATCATAAGAAAATAATCCCTCAAACATTTAGTGAAAGAAAATTCTGTACTGATGTTTCCTTATTTGCTTAGATTAGTAGTTTGTAATAGAATAATCAAAGAATTTCAAAGCATACATAGGAAAAACTTATACTGTAGTTAACTTGCTGTTTCTGAGTTATTTCACTTAAGATAATGGCCTCCAATTCCAGCCATGTTGCTGCAAAAGACATGATTTCATTCTTTTTTATGACTGGGCAGTATTCTGTGTGTGTGTGTGTGTGTGTGTGTGTGTGTGTGTGTGTGTGTGTGTGCGCGCAAGTGTGTGTATATCCCACATTTTCTTTATCCATTCATCGATTGATGAACATTTATTTTGATTCCATATCTTTGCTACTGTGAACAGTGCTACAATAAACATGCAAGTACAGGTATCCCTTTGATATATTGATTTATTTTCCTTTGGGTAGATACCCAGTAATGGAATTGTTGGATGTAATTGTAGTTCTATTTTTAGTTTTTTGAAATAGCTCTATACTGTTTTCCACAGTGGCTGTATTAGTTTACTTTGCCACCAACAGTGAATAAGAGTTCTCTTTTTCCTGTGTCCTCACCAATATCTGTTACTTTTTGTCTTTTTAATAATAGCCATTCTGATTGGGGTAGATGATATCTCACTGTGGTTTTAATTTATATTTCTCTATTGATTACTGATGCTGAAAATTTATTCATATACCTGTTGGCCATTTGAATGTCTTGTTTTGAGAAATGTCTATTCATATCCTTTACCTTCTATTTAATGGAATTATTTCTTTTTTTCCCTGTTGAGTTGCTTGGGTTCCTTATGTATTCTGTATATTAGTTCCCTATTAGATGAATAGTTTGCAAATCTTTTCTCCCATTTAACAGGCTGTCTTTTCATTCTGTTATTTCTTTCACTGTGAAGAAGCTTTTTAGTTGAATTAAGTCCTATTTGTCTTTTTTTGGTTTTGCTACCTATGCTTTTGAGATCTTAGTCATAAATTCTTTGCCTAGACCAATGTCCAGCAGAGTTTTCCCTAGGTTTTCTTCTAGTATTTTCACAGTTTCAGGTCTTATGTTTAAATCTTTAATCCACTTTGAGTTAATTTTTGTATATGGTAAGAGATAGGGTCCAGTTTCATTCTTCTGCATGTGGTTATCCAGTTTTCCCAGAACCATTTATTGAACAGGGTGTCTTTTCTACAATGTAAGTTCTTGTCAGCTTTGACAAAGATCCGTTGGCTGTAAGTACATGGCTTTATTTTTGGATTCTCTATTCTGTTTCATTTGTCTATGTGTACTTTTTTTACCAATATCATGCTGTTTGGGTTACTGTAGTCTTGTAATATATTTTGAAGTCAGGTAATGTGATGTCACCAGCTTTGTTCTTTTTGCTCAGGATTACTTTGGCTATTGGGGCTCTTTTTTTAATATGAATTTTAGGATTTTTTTTCCTAATTTTGTGAAGAATGATGTTGGTATTTTGATAGGGATTGTATTGAATCTGTAGATTGCTTTGGGCAATAGCATCATTTTTAAAAATTTTATTGAGACAGGGTCTCACTCTGTCACCCAGGCTGAAGTGCAATGGTGTGATTATAGCTCACTGCAGCATTGAACTCCTGAGCTCAAGCAATTCTCCCACATCAACTTCCTGAATAGCTAGGATGATCGGTGCATGTTACCATGTCTGCTGATATTTTTTTTCTGTAGATATGGGGCCTTGCTATATTGCCCAGGCTGGTCTCAAACTCCTAGCTTCAAGCAGTCCTCCAACCTCAGCTTCCCAACAAGTGTGAGTCACTGTGCTCAGCCCAATATGGTCATTTTTAACAATATCAATTCTTCTGATCCATGAACATGGATGTTTTTCCACTTGTTTGTGACATCTTCAATTTCTTTCATCAGTGTTCTGTAGTTTTCCTTGCAGAGATCTTTCACCTCCTTAGTTAAATTTATTCCTATTTTTTTTTCTTTTTTGGTAACTATTGCAAATGGGATTGCCTTCTTAATTTCCTTCTTGGTTAGATCATTATTAGTACATAAAAATGCTACTGATTTTTGTATGCTGATTTTGTATCCTGTAATTTTACTGAATTCATTTATTAAATCTAAGGAGATTTTTGGTAGAGTCTTTAGGTTTTTCTAGTAATAAGATCATATCATCAGCAAAGAGGGACAGTGGGACTTCCTCTTTTCCAATTTGGATGCCTTTTATTTCTTTCTCTTGCCTGACTGCTTTGGTTAGGACTTCTAGTACTGTGTTGGATAGATGTGGTAAAAGTGGGCACCCTTGTCTTTTTCCACTTCTTAGAGGAAAAGCTTTCATCTTTCGCCCATTCTGTATGATGCTAGCTACAGGTTTTTCCTTATATGGTCTTTGTTATATTGAGATATGTTTCTTCTGTGCCTAGTTTATTGAGAGTTTTTATCATGAAGGGATATTGAATTTTATCAAATGCTTTTTCAGCATCTATTGAGATGATCATATGGCTCTTGTCCTTTGTTCTGTGGATGTGTTTTATTGATTTGCATATGTTGAACCATTCTTCTACCCCTGGTATAAATCCTACTTGATCATGGTACATTATCTTTTTGATATGCTGTTGGATTTGGTTTGCTAGTATTTTGTTGAGGATTTTTACAGTTATGTTCAGCAGGGATGTTGGCCTATAGTTTTCTTTTTTTATTGTGGCCTTCTGGTTTTGGTATCAGGATGATGCTGACCTCAGAGAATGAATCAGGGAGAATTTCCTCATCTTTGATTTTTTGGAATAGTTTCAGGAGTACAGGCATTAGTTCTTTGTATGTTTGGTAGAATTTGGCTGTGAATCCATCTGGTCCTGGGCTTTTCTTTGTTTGGGACACTTTTTGTTGCTGATTTCATCTTGCTATTCATTATTGATCTGTTCAGGTTTTCTATTTCTTCCTGATTCCATCTTGATAGATTGTATATTTCCAGAAATTTATTTATTTTCTTTAGATTTTCAGTTTGTCAGTGTACAATTGTTCATAACAATCTCTGATGACCTTTTTTATTTCTGCGTTATCAGTTGTAATGTCTCCTTTTTTCATTTTCCATTTCGTTTATTTAGGTCTTCTCTTTCTCTCTCTCTTTTTTTTTGGGAGGGGGAGGGGGTTAGTCTAGCTAGCCATTTATCGATTTTGTTTATCTTTTCAGAGAACCAATTTTCATTTCATTCATGCTTTGTGTTTTTTTTTTTTTTTAGTCTCTATCTCATTTAGTTTTGCTCTTTACTATTTCTTTTCTTCTAATTTTGGGTTTGGTTTGTTCTTGCTTCTCTAGTTCATCTAGCTGCATTGTTAGATTGTTAATTTGTGATCTTTCTACTTTTTTGATATAGGCATTTATTGCTATAAACTTCTCTCTTAACACTGCTTTTGTTGCATCTCACAGGTTTTGGTATGTTGTGTTTTCACTTTCATTTGTTTCAAGAAATTTTTAAATTCCCGTCTTAACTTCTTTGTTGATTCAATGGTCATTCAGGAGCATGTTGTTTGGTTCCCAAGTATTTGTATATTATCCAAAATTCTTCTTGGTATTGATTTCTAGTTTTATTCCATTGTTATCTGAGAAGATACTTGATATAATTTCAATTTTTTTTTTTTTTGAGACAAGGTCTTGCCCTGTTGTCTAGGCTAGAGTGCAATGGCAACATCATAACTCACTGCAACCTTAAACCCATGGGACCAAGTGATCCTTCTGCCTCAGCTTCCTCAGTAGCTGCGACCACAGGCTTGTGCCACCATGCCTGGCTAATTGTTCTTCTTCTTTTTTTTTTTGTAGAGACAGGGTCTTACTGTGTTGCTCAGGCTGGTCTCGAACTCCTGGCCTCAAGTGATCCTTCTACCTTGGCCTCCCAAAGTGCTGAGATTACAGGCATGAGCTACCATGCCTGGCCTGAAGTCATTTTTAAAAATTTGTTGAGACTTTTTTGTGGCCTACCATATGTCTATCCTGGAGAATATTCCATGTGCTGATGAAAAAGACTATATATTCTGTAGTTGTTGGGTACAATGTTCTGTAAAAGTGTGTTACGTCTATTTGATCTAAAGTCCAGTTTAAATCCAATGTTTCTTTGTTAATTTTCTGTCTACATGATCCATCTAATGCTGAGAGTGGTGTGTTGAAGTTGCCCCACTACTATTGTATTGCAAATTTATATCTCTTGCTTTAGATCTAGTAATATTTGCTTTAGGAATCTGGGTGCTTCAGTGTTGGGTGCATACGTATTTATAATTATTATATTCTCTTGCTGGATTGATCCCTTTATCATTATATAATGACCTTCTTTTTGTTTGTTTTTTTGTTTTTACTGTTCTCCACTTAAAGTCTGTTTTATCTTATATAAGTATAGCTCACTTTTGGCTTCCATTTGCATGGAATATCTTTTTCCATTCTTTTACTTTCAGTCTATATGTATCTTTACTGATAAAGTGAGTTTCTTTTAAGCAACACATAGTTGAATCATGTTTTTAAAATTTTATTCAGCCATTTTATATCTTCTAAGTGGAGAATTTACTCCATTTACACTCAAGGTTATTATTAATATGTGAGGCTTTGTTCCTGTCAGATTGTTAATTGTTTTCTGGTTGTTTTATGTATGCTTTGTTTCTTTCTTCTTCTCTCATTGTTTGTCCTTGTGGTTTGGTGGATTTCTGTAATTGTTGCATTTGAGTCCTTTCTCTTCTTCCTTTATGTTATTGCTTTATCATTTAGTTTTCTATTTTTGTGTGCTTTTATGATGGTCAATATCTTCCTTTCACTTACAGGTTTAGGACTCCCTTGAGCCAGTCTTGTAGGGCCAGTCTAGTGATAATGAATTCCCTCAGCATTTGCTTGTCTGGGAAAAACTTTATTTCTCCTCCATTTATGAAGAATAATTTTGCTGGATGTAATATTCTTGGCTGACAGGTTTTTTTTTCTTTCAGCACCTGACTATATCATCCCATTCTCTTCTTGCCTATAAGGTGTTTGCTGAGAAAGCCACCGTTAGTCTGTGGGATTTCCTTTATAGGTGACTAGATGCTTTTCTCTTGCTGTATTTAGGATTCATTCTTTTTCTTTGATTTTAGGCAGCCTGATTATGATGTACCATGGAAAAGACGTTTTTGCATTTTATCTGCCTGGGGATTGCTGAGCCTCCTGTATCTGAATGTCTAAATCCCTTTCTAGACTTGGGAAGTTTTCATCTGTTATTTTATTAATAGGTTTTCTCATCTTTTCTCTATCTCTTTTCCCTCGGGGATACTAATAATTCAAATATTTAGTCACTTTATGTTGTCTCAAATGTCACAAAGTCTTTGCTCATTCTTTTTTTTTTCTTTTTCCTTCATTTTTGTATGACTGGAGTATTCAAAAGACTTGTCTTCAAGTTATGAGATTATTTCTTCTACCTAATCTAGTCTATTGTTGAAGCTTTAATACTTTGTATTTACTTCAATGAATTATTCAGTTCCAGAATTTCTACTTGGTTGTTTTTCAAAATATCTATCTCTGCGGTAAATTTCTCATTCATGTCCTAAATTATTTTTCTGTTTTCTTTGTATTGTTTTTCAGAATTGTCTTGTATCTCACTGAGCTTGTTTGAAATCAATATTTTGGCCAGGTGCAGTGGCTCATGTCTGTAATCCTAGCACTTTGGGAGGCTGAGGTGGATGGATTGCTTGAGGTCAGGAGTTTAAGATCAGCCTGAGCAAGAGTGAGATTCCATCTCTAAAAAAAAAAAAAAATAGAAAAATTATCCAGGTATAGTGGCACATGCCTGTAGTCCCAGCTCCTTGGGAGGTTGAGGCAGAAGGATCACTTGAGCCCAGGAATTTGAGGTTGCAGTGAGCTATGATGATGCCACTATACTCTAGCCAAGGTAACAGAGCAAGACCCTGTCTCGAAAATAAAAAATAAAATAAAATAAATATTTTGAATTCTTTGTCTAGGACTTCAAAAGTTTCTTCTTGGTTTAGATCTATTGCTGGAGAATTATTGTGTTTCTTTGGAGGTGTCATATTTCCTTCCTTTTTCATGTTTCCTGTGTCCTTAAGTTGATATATGCACATCTGGTGTAACAATTGCTTCTTCTTATTTTTGAATTTCCTTTCACAGGGGAGGGTTTTTTCCTGATGATGTATCTATGGTGTTGGTTGGGTAGAACACTTTCATTTTGAATATGGGTACATTCAGCAGTGTAGTCTCTGTATGATTTCTTTACCTGTAATCAATATTCATGGTAGCTGTGATTTCCTCAATGGGGTTAGAGTGCAGTTATTAGTGAAGGCTGTGGTGAAGTTGTGCTAGAGACTAGAATGCCATGTGGGCCAGTCTTCAGGCCCCAGTGATGGCAGCACTGGGCTGAGCATGCTTAACTTTGTGCCCCAGGGCTGTGTATACTGGTAACTGTGTTGGCGGTTACCAGCAGGCCAATTCTCGGCCCTCCAGGGGGCTTGGTCAGGTGCCAGAAGTAGCAGCAGTGGACCAGGTGGCTGGGTGGGTTCTTGGGCCCCTGGGCAGCCAGTATAGTATTGGCGATGGCAGTAACAAAGGCAGGATGATTCTCTGGCTCCCAAGTGTTGTGTGTTGATGTTAGGGGTGGCTGTGATGGGCTGGGCAGGCCAATCTCTAGGCCCTCAGGTACTTCTTGCAGGTAGGTACCAGCTTATGTGGTAGTGGCCAAGAGTTTAGGCCCAACCTCAGGTCCCAAGAGGAGTTCTTAGGTGCCCAAGGTCATAGATTGGGTTGGAAAGTACCCAGGATTCTGGGCTGTGTGCTCTGCCTTTGCGGGAGGGCAAAGTTGGGCTGGGTGGACTTGTGCTCAGGTCCGCCCACACCAATGGTGAGAGAAGGCATCAGATAATAGTGTGTAGGGGTAGGACAATCCCAAGCCTCAGACAGGGGACTCAGGGAAGGGGTGGTAGCAGCCATGCTGAAGCCCTGCCACTAGAGAGGGTGGGACTGGCCTCAGTGACCATAGCCTGGGCCAGTCGTTGGGGAATATGTATCCCTCTCATGCCCCAGTCCTGGTGGGATTCATTCCCCATCCCTGGCAGTTGTAGCCCATGCCTAGCTTGCACCACAGTCCTGGCTACAGGAACCTCCACCCAGCTAGTGACAAAGTACCACTGGCAACTCATACCCTGCTTGGGTCCCAGTCTCTGTCCCAGCAGCAATTGATTACCAGCAGCACTGGCAGCTGCAGTCCAGGCCTCACTTACATCTTAGCCCAGGTTGCATGAGTACTCCCAGCTCATGCTCCAGTCCCAGCAGTGACAGCTGAGTTTTGCTTTTTTTTTTTTTTGAGACAGAGTCTCACTGTGTTGCCTGGGCTAGAGTGCTGTGGTGTCATCTTAGCTCACAGCAACCTCAAACTCCTGGGCTCAAGTGATCCTCCTGCCTCAGCCTCTGGAGTAGCTGGGACTACAGGCATGCGCGACCATGCCCGGCTAATTTTTTCTATATATTTTTAGTTGTCCAATTAATTTCTTTCTATTTTTAGTAGAGATGGGGTCTCACTCTTGTTCAGGCTAGTTTCGAACTCCTGAGCTCAAACAATCCGCCCGCCTCGGCCTCCCAGATAGCTAGGATTACAGGCGTGAACCACCGCACCCGGCCTAGCTGAGTTTTTTTAATGCCTCAATCCTGATGCCACTGGGCCCCAGGACAGTATGCAGTCTGCCAAAGGATAAGTTTGAAAATGGCACCATGACAAAGCCACTTAGGTCTCAGAAAGGGAGTGGGATCCCACACACAAGCTTCCTGGAGCAGTTTTATCCCATGGTAACCTCGCAGCTCTCTTATGTTATTTTCAGGGCTTGGTTGAAGGATTCTCCCATGGCCAAGATTGCATGATTCCATGGTGGGAACGTAAGCTGCTGAAAGTCTCTTACTCTTTCCGCACATTGAGAAGTTACTCCTGGCTCCCAGCTGATCCCAGCCAACCAGGCTGCCTCTCTTTCTTTTCCTCCTCTGCTTTTGTTGTTTCCTGTCACTTCTGTTGAATTCTAGCATGCTTTCTTGGATAGTGTATTCAAAGTGTCAAATATCTCATTTCTAAAGCAGAAGAGAGGTAACATCAGGTTTCCCTGAAATATATGGGGATAAATATTAGATACTATTACCAAGAAAAGAAGGAATATGTGTTGGGTGGCCCAAAACAAGTGTCCACCACCTCTGATATTTACCAGATCTGATTTGACTTACTGCTCAACAAGCATTTATTGAACAAAATACTAAAAAAATTTTTAAATGCAAAACAGAAACAACTTAATCTTCCCTGTTGGGATCCATTTTGACTCCTGATCCTTGCTCTGGGAGTTTTTTTTAAAGTAATATCCTGGTGGTTGCACTTGATACACCAAAATCCATCTGCCTGTGGGTCTCTTGCTCAGATTTGACTGTGAAAATACAAATAAAAGTCAAGAGGGGGAGGAGGGCATCTACCTACCGTGAAGAGGGAGTTACAAGGGCTAGGCCCAGCGGAGGTGTTGGGGGAATAGGTGGCCCACTGTGGCTTCCTGGTTTGCCCTTCTTCCCCTTCACTTTATCATCCTTCTGCAGCCTCTCTAAACACAAAGAACAGCCAGGCTGCCACCAAATTTCCTAAGTGCAAGGTACCTTCTCTCTCCATTAATTTGCAAAGAGTTTTTCATGTTAAAACTCATGATGTGATTGCTCATGCTGGGTATTTAACATTGTATGTAATAATAACCAACGTGATAAAAATTAGAGTGAACTCTGCCTTAGCTGTAAGGTGGTTTATGAACCACTTTACTGATCCTTAAGAGATTCAGCCATGCAGACTGGCAGCCTGCCCACACGGCAGGTGGTGTCAGGCACAGGCTTCTGACTAGGGTTGAAAGGCTCCAGTTCTATTGTTAGTTCTGCTGCTCAGCAGCTGTGTGACCTTGAGCAAACCAATTAACCCCTCTGAACCTACCAGTTATTCAACTCTAAAATGTCAGAATTAAACTTGATGTTCTCTAAGCTCTTTTCATCTCCAGCATTCTAAGATTTTCTAAGAAATTGATTTTGTTTTTAAAAGTTCATGAATGAGAAGTTATCAGTAAAGAGTTTTTATTTTTCTAGAGCAAGAAAGAAGGCCAGGAGTCTCATTCAGGCTGAATGGGGTTAATGAGGAGGTACAGTGTAGGCAGGGGGCTTCAGAATGATCAGGATCATGAAAGACAAGATGCTAAGGAGAGTCCTCTTAAAGAGAAAAATAATGCAGTGATAGTCAATAGAAGCACAGTAAGGAAGACTTTATTCAGGACTATCAGCAATAGGTGTAGGGACCATTACAATGGGATTTTGCAGTGAGGCAGAAAGACTGGGCTCAACTCCAAATATAGAATGGACAAGTGGGAATTAATACCAAGAAGCAAGGTGGGGGTCAGTGGATGGAAAACTACTAAGAGAAAATAGTAGGGGTGGAGGTATTTTGGCTAAAATAACCCAACAGGATTCTTGCTAAAGACTACCAGGGTGTTAAGGCATCACCTGGGGGATGGCAGAGAGTGAGGGACCTGGTCAGGTGTTAAGGGTGATCGGATATGAAGTATAGGGGGCTCTTGCTAAACTGATATAGCGGAGTTCTTTGCTAAAACTGGATTTTACAAATAGGCCTTCAAGAAGGTTCAGGAGATTGACTAAAATTTGACTGAAACAAAGAATCTTTGGCAGTCCGGACCCTCCTCTACAGAGTCTTTAGTGAGCCTCAGGAGGCAGTGTGGACTGAATGAACTGCAGGAATCCCCATGCTCTTGGGCTGAGGAAAGGCTGAATTTTCTAGGTTCACAAGATTCCCTTCTTAAGAGATTTCTCCAGGGACCCAGACCTCTCCCCTCCTGTGTTTCCTAGAGGAGGGCCCTAACTAGGGTGGCGCATCCAAGGTTTTGTCCCAGGACACCTAAATGAAGATGACAAATAGAAAGTGTGAATTAATCTTCACTCTATCTTCAAATCTCACTAAAACAATCAGGAAGGAATGTGTTTTAAGACAAATCCACAGGAAAAAAGAGAAAAGGAGAGGACATAATAACTAAATTCTAAAAGTTAGAAAATGCCTGAATATGTGGTAAACTGGCTTAGCAGACTCTAGTAAACTGAATCCTGAGCCAGTGATGGTGAAAGATGAGAAGCAACCTGAGGTACACTGAAAAACTCAAAGAGCTCCAGGAATTGGCACCTCTGGAAGTGGAGCTGAAGGGAGCGGTTGACATAGAATGGATCAATTGAAAGTTATTTTAAGAAGCTGTCAGGAGGCCAGGGGCAGTGGCTCACACCTGTAATCCAAGCACTTTGGGAGGCCAAGGCAGGAGCATCACTTGAACCCAGAAGTTCACAGACCAGCCTGGGCAAGAGTGAGAACCTGTCTCTACAAAAAATTAAAAATACTTAGCTGGGCATGATAGTGCGTGCCTGTAGTCCCAACTACTTGGGAAGCTGAGGCAGGAGGATCGCTTGATCCCAGGAGTTTGAGGTTGCAGTGAGCTATGATGATGCCACTGCACTCTAACCCGGGTGACAGAGTGAGATCCTGTCTCAAAAAAAAAAAATCCACAAATAAACAAAAACCAAAAACAAAACAAAAAGAAGCTGTCAGATCCCCAGTTGCCCTTCCCCAATCTGCAAAGCAAGGAATTCTCTCTCCTTGCTTGTCTCTCCCACCCTAGCAGGAGACTGGAGGCTCTTTTTCCCAGAGTGAAGAGGAATGTTCTCTGGAGAAGAAAAATCTGGGGGTCTCTGTACTAAGGAACATCAGGCACAAATGAGGACAGGAGAATGCAGGTGGACAACAGGAGGATTATGTGAATGTTTATATACCGAATGTTGAAACCACCAGCCCTCTTCTCCCCTCAGCTCCCAGAATACTGGCAGCCAGGCCTGTATTGTCCAGGAAACTAGAGGATCCTTCTTATGAGCATTCTGACAAGCCCAAAAGAAAGACTTTATAATTCCAACACAAGGATTTTCCAACCTATTGGTTCTGCTAGATCACTGTACAGAGAAATCCACAGTTGACAAGCCTCGGTTCATGCTCTCAGCAGAGCTTCCAATCAGTTTTCTATGCCTGGATTCTTAAATATGAGCAAAGGCCAAAAAGATCACCACACATCTGAGGGACGCCTCAGACCAAATCAAACAAACAGACAAAGATAACTTTGAGGAAACAGAGACTATCCAGGGAGAAGAAAATATTTTTTTAAATCACCAAAATCCTCAGAGAGAAGGATATTACATCAGTGAAAGAGATAGAATGGTGTGTTTGTAGGCAAGACATGGTGGCTCACACCTGTAATCCCTGAACATTGGGAGGCTGAGGCAGGATGATCACTTGGGTTTGAGACCAGCTTGGGCAACTAGTAAGACCTCATCTCTCCAAAAAGTAAATTAGCCTGGCATGGTGGCAAATACCTATAGTCCTATCTGTGTAGGAGGCTGAGGCAGGAGGATCACTTGAGCCCAGGATCTTGAGGTTACAGTGAGCTATGATCAAGCTACTGCACTCCAGCCCAGGCAACAGAGTGAGACCCTGTCTCTGAAAAGAAAAAACCAAAATGATGTGTTTATAAAAAGGAATATCCAGAGAACACAAAAGAAGACTTGAAAGTTTAAAATATGATGGTAGAAATTTTAAAAAAGAAAACAGTAAAAAAGTTGAAAGTCTCCCATAACATGGAACAAAAGGACAAAATAATGGAATAAAGGACAGAAAAGGTAAGAAAACTAGAAGACCTTCTCAGGAAGCCCAACATCCAAATACAGAGTCCATAAAAAGAGAACAGAGAAAACAGAGAGGAGGAAGTAACCCTCAAAATAATTCAGGATGATACCCCAGAGTTTGCAGATTGAAACAGCCTGTGGAGTACCTAGCACAGTACTCTAAAGAAAGCCAACACGAAGGCATATCTTAGAGAAATTTCAGAACCCTGGAGGAAAACAGAATATCTTCAAGCTTCTAGAATAAAAATGAACAAAACCAAAAATTTTTTTAAATAGGCCATATAAAAAATATCAGGAATCAGAATTCTTGGGACTTCTTATCAAGGACCTTCCATATACTCAGAGGTTCCAATAAAATTTTCAGAACTCTTTAAGTATGAGTCAAAGACACAGGTCAAAGGAAATTTGTAAACGATGATTGTAAAAGACTGAGCACAGTCTAAAAGTCTAAAACTTCCTCCCTTCCCTACTCCTCCTTGAGGAGCCAATGGGAAGGATAGAGCCAGAGCCAAGGACCTACATGCCCAGCCATCCCTTTTTCTTCCCTTAGACTCCAATTACAACAGCCCACCTTTCCCTACTTACCACCACAATCATCTCACTCTCACCTTACACGCACATACACACACACACACACACACACACACACTCTCTCTCTCTCTCTCTCACACACACACACAGGCTTGATTTGAGGGCATGCATCATGCTGCTTTTTCTGAGAACAAACATTGTTAATTATGGCTCTGCCCAGGAAATAGGCAAAAATCCCGAGCTCAGGTTTTGACAGTAGGGAGCTGCACTTCTTCCTGGACAAACAGTTGGACTAGATTTAGTGACAAGTTCTAAATTGGTATGAGACTGTCCCATTTCCTTGAAGCATAGTGCTCCATTGATTGCAGCTGAGTCATATATTGTGCCTGCTTCTCACATTGTCAGTGGGAAGCATAATTCCCGAACGACTCCCAGCAGACATTTATAGATTTTTCAGTCTGTTGAGTTATAAAAGATAACCAAACTCTTTTTTTTCCTAAAGACCTTTAAATAAATCTTGATCTCAACAGCTAAGTCATTGAACATAATTATATACAACACACTGGGAGTAATCTGTGTAAAAGCAAGAGTTGAGATAGTGAGGATGGAAAAAAATCAAGTGAGTCTATAAAGAAACAAAGAACACAGGATCTGAAGACTGGAATTCCACTTTCTAGTTTTCTCCTGTTTAAGAGGCAAAAGAAAGAAAAATAGCTATTCAAGGAGATAAAGAGAGTAAAGATGGGAATAAGAACCAGGTTATGGTACAAGGACAGGAATCAAAGACAGGGAATATGTCAAGAAAGGATGGTGGGCAGTAGAAAATGTGTTGGGAAGACCAAGAAGGAAAGAGGTGGCATAACCATGTAGTGCCCTTGTCCGTATACTCTCAGGTCTTATAGTTTTAGGGCAGGACTCCTAACTCCTACTGTCTTGGGGCTTTTGGCTGCTGGATCCCACTCTGCCCCAACAGTGTCAAACTAAAAGTGCTGGGGAATTAATGCTTCCGCATCCTCACTCCAATGCAGCAATCCTTAACCAAGGACTGACTAGAACTGGTGTATAAATACCCGAGGTCCCTCAAACCTTAGGTTAACTTTGAGCCCCTGCACTATACCGACTCCCAGAGCTCCCCAGCAGAATTAAGCTTGAGTTACCCACAATTGTGACTGACTTGATAGTGCACCATTTATTGGCTTCCTTCCCTTTTCTTTCTCACTTCCCTATATCCCTACAAAGCTCCCTTGCATCACCTCCAAAAGACTGAGGTGATAAAAAGCCATTGATAAGATAGCCTGAAGATCCTTCAGCAAGCCATAGAATAGAGAAGGGAGAAGCCACACTACTGGTTACTAAGGGGAGAGTGGAAGATGAGGAATTGGAGACAGAAATGGAAAACAACTCTTTCAAGTTTAGTATCTAGAGGAAGAAAGAAATGGAGGAGTCATTAATGGGACAATGGGATTAGACAAATGTTTTTTTCTTTCATCTATCTAGGAGATATCCATACATATTTTTAGACATTTGATTCTAGAACCATTCATGTCTTCCTGGAAGCTCTCCTCCCTCTCTAGTTTCACCTCTTACCTCTCTTATGTTTTAACCATATCTTTGGTTTCTCTTCTTTGCTCAGACTTAAATGTTTGTTTTTCTGAGGATTATGCACTTGACACTCTTCTCATCTCTTTCTACACCTTCTTTCTGGATACTTTAATCCTCTCCCATGGCTTAGATTTTCCATCTATACAATACTGATTCCTAAATTTGTATCTTTAACCCAGACCCCTTTCCTGGGCTCCAGATCTGTGTATTGAACTGCCTACTTTAAAATTATTCCTGTCTGTCCAGCAGTTCTCTCAATTAATCATGCAAAAATTGAACTTGCCATCTTCTCCTCAAATTCATTTTTTCTTTGTATCTGATTGGAGAGCAGTACTACCATTTATCTAGTTACTCATATCAGAAAAATAGAACTCATCCTGAACCACACCCTCTCTCATCACCTTCATCCACTTAGTCATTAAGTTGAATAAGTCTTCCCTTTTAACATCTCCCAAGTTCACCTATTCCTTCCACCCCTGCTGCTCCTGCCTCAGGTTAGGCCATCACCATCTTGAGCACAGACTGTAAAGGTCTTCTAAGTGGCTACAAAGGTCTCCTAAGTGATATCACTGTCTTTAGTCTTCTTGACTCTTTCAATATATCCTCCACACTCACACCAAATAGATTCTTTGTTGCTTAAAACATTTCCAGGCTTCTGGGAGAGTGGATGGGGGCAGGGAGGTGGCAGTGGTTAGAGGGATGTGGGTAGTCAGAATTGGGGAAGATTGTGTCAAACACATCACTTGAAGAATATCGGATTCTGTATCCATCCCCACATTCTTTTCAAAACAAGAATCTTCCTCTTCCCCCGCCACTTACCAACAACTCCATTGGAATCTTTTTCTGGGGTCAGCCCCCGTGATTCAGGGTAAAGGTTGGAAAGACAGCCCCTAGTATTTTTCTTCTATGATGACAGCCATCAGAGGAGGGCCCAAGGTTAAGAAGTAGAACTGAATGGGGATCATGACACAGAGAAAGAAACCTCAAGGTGCAGAAGGAGCACACCCAGGACAAGCATTCAAAGTTAAGGCAAGGCCAACATGGCAAGATACAAGAAGAGGATTTCCTTTTCTTAGAAAATTCTTGTTTAGGAAGTTTTTTCTGGACTTGGAAGGGAGATAATCTCATTCTTGCTTCCACACGGGACACCAGTAACATCTTCTAAGACTGTCTTCAACCTGAGGTATCTGTAGCCCTAGAGGCATATGAAGACTTTCCAAGCAGTTACAGTGCAAGGTGGTTCTAAGAGAATCAATTTTCAGATCCTCAACTTTCTTATTTCTAAATGATTGGTACAGGTTTCCAAGAAGGAAAGAGGTGGCGTACCATTTAGTGCCCTTGTCCATATACTCTCAGGTCTTATAGTTTTAGGGCAGGACTTCTAACTCCTACTGTCTTGGAGCTTTTGGCTGCTGGATCCCACTCTGCCCCAATAGTGTCAAGCTAAAAGTGCTGGGGAATTAATTTCATTTTCCAAATGATTGGTACAGGTTTGTATTCTGCAGATTCTCCTTTCCTATCTTCCGTTTTATAGTTATCCATCTCCCTCTTTACAAAAGAAAAGCACACACCTCACCCATCCTGAATCTCGCTCTGTTGTACAAAAAAAGTGTCTGTGTGTGTGTACACTCATGTGTGCACATGCATGTGTGTTGCAGCAGGAGGGGATTTGATATTTTAGTGTTGGTGTTGAAAAGTGAATCATCAGATAACAAAATTTTTGTAAGCCAGGTGTATCCTATGCTTTAATTTCAATGACATCGAAGGAGGATCTAATCAAATTGTCAGCTGATAGTTCAACAAAAATAATTTTTATAATACATCATTATATGGTTTTTGGGTGTATAACTTAAGAGGAATTTGAAGCTTGAGTGACATTTGTTTTTAACAAAATGTCTTCCATTCTTCTATTCCCATCATCTTATTTATATAAAGATTTCTCAGGGCTTACATATATATAAACAAACAAAAAAGAAATATGATTGATTCTGAATGCTATCTCATTTCAGCAATAAAAAATCTTCATCTGTGCATTCACGAACTAATTTTTAAAAAATAACCTTCCATCTCATTAATAAATATATTTCCAAAAAATTTTACTTCCATTTCAATTTGTATACATAATTTCTGTTGCAAAGAAGTGTGATAGTGTGATTAATAAAGACTTTTAAGCATAAAAAAATTCTGCTAGGGCCGGGCGCAGTGGCTCACGCCTGTAATCCTAGCTCTCTGGGAGGCCGAGGCGGGAGGATTGTTTGAGCTCAGGAGTTCGAAACCAGCCTGAGCAAGAGCGAGACTCCGTCTCTACTAAAAATAGAAAGAAATTAATTGGACAACTAAAAA
>CAUYSK010106773.1:0-75815 GCA_963575035.1 Avahi laniger
GAGGTTGGTTTGTCACAGGGGTATGCGCTTTCTGCCCAACAAAACTAGCCCAGGTAATATTCCAACACATTTTATAAAAAAAAAAAAAAAAAAAAAAAAGGAGGAATACACAGTAAAATTTTTTAAAATTCTTCTTAAAAAATAAAATATTTAGGCTATGAGTTTTTCTCTCAAAACCAGCAGAGGAGTGGGGGGGGAGGCTAATTATAATCTTCAGGGAGGCTTTTCACATGCAGATATTCCAATATCCTCTTTTCTCTTTCTTCATCCAATTAATTGTCTCACCTCAACCTTTGAAGATTACACTGCTTTTTTGAGAGTGCTTTATAATAAGTTTGTTTTCCAAATTGGAAAAAACTGGAGTTGCATGCTCATAAGTCTTCATATGATGTTCTCATTGTTATTATTTTGGAGTTATTTGGGAGTTGTACCTTTTAATATTAAGTAGTTAAAATTTTTTGTGTTATTTTTTATTTTTAACTTTATTGTCTGGTTTGTGTAAATTTTAAATTTATTAAAATTGGTCAGGCTTAAAAATGTTTCAAGACCAGTTCATGGTGCTCAAAGTATGATGTGCCACATAGTTGACCAAATGTATCCAACGTGTAGAGCATTGACTGTTGTCCTTGAGATAAAACATCAAAATCATGACCAGCCATTGTCCTGAGTGGGATATAGTTTCTCTGGCCAGAAGGTCATGGAATAAACTCCGGGAGAGCCTTCTTTGCTGCCAAATCCCAGCATTTTAGCACAGTGTTTGGCTCAGTACAGATTTGTTGAATGAATGAGAAGGGTTGCTTTTGGCCAAAGCATAGGAGCTTGGATTTACCAGTGTTGATAACAGAGGTCCCTAATCATTTTCCATCCACTCACCTTACTACCCCCAGTTGTAGTGCCTAATTCTCATTTATCACACATGATTATGTTTCATTGTTTGTGTGAACTGTTTTTTTGTTTGTTTTTTGAGACAGAGTCTCACTCTGTTGGCCGGGCTAGACTGTGAACTGTTTTTTTAAAGACGTTTATGTTGTGTTTTGGTTTTGCCTGACCCTTTATATTTACTTCAAAGGCTGCAAATGGCAGTATTTTTTTTTAAAGGGACTTAAAGGCCCAACCACAAACACATATTTGAGTAAAGTTATGGCAGTAATAATGGAGAACGGAACGTGTATTGAGCATGCAGTACATGCTAAGCCCGCTGGGCAAGTGCTTCTTTTGCACATTCTCTCAGGTGATTTTCACAACATCACACCTGCCCAAGGTCACAGCTGGAGAATGCAGAACAGAGATTTGTACCTGGGCAGCCCAGCTCAGAGGCTGTTGTTGCAACTACATCGCAGGAATCTTATAAATCACCAACACTAAGCTTTTACAAATACTACAAAATGTCTTCATATTTTCCTCAGCTTATTCTGTATTTTTCTATAAACATTTGATATTATCTTTCTTGTTTGTGGTATGAATGTTTTTTTTTTTTCTGTAACACCTTCATTCTTTACAAATGTCAGAAAATTATGTCTGGATCCCAGAAGCTCATTTGCCCTCATTTGTATGAAGTACAGGATGGTGCCATTTTCATCAAATTTCCTAACTGAGTTCAGACTAATTACAGATTTTAAACCTTCTGACTGATCAATGAAGGAACTAAGCAGGAAATTTGGCAGTAGGTAAGGGAGAGTGGCACATGGGTTCTTTTAAACATTTTTTATGGTAAAACTTGCAAAAATGTTGACAAACTGTGTCTGTACATTGGAGGAGGAACAGACAAACATTTAAAACTTGACATTGTACCTCTTTATTGCAAATGTTTTCCTGTTGGTGAGTTATATACATTCATTTGTAAAAATCTGGAGAAGTGAATAAAAGTCCAAATAAGGGAGGGGGGGAAGAACTCATAGCCCCACTCTGAAAGAAGAACATTTGCTGACATTTTACAGTATTTACATCTAGAATTTTATTTCTGCATATAAACTTTTTTCAAACGTTACATACCATATATTAAGTTTATAATTTTCTTTTTTCTTTCAAATATGCTTCATTATAAAATATTTCAGAAATTTAAGAGCAGTGACTTTACCTTTCTCTTCCTCCTTCTACCTTTAAAGAAACATAAAGACCCACGTTAATAACAAAATTATAGAGATTGAGAACAGATTAGTGGTTTCCAAAGAATAGCAACAGGAGTAAGGGGTGGGCATGACTGTAAAGGAGTAGAAGTGAGGTAGGTCTTTTGTGTGAAGGAGCAGTTCTGTATCACAAGTGTGGTGGTGCCTGCACTGTAATGCTATACACGGAGTCACGCTGCAAAGAACTATACACACAGGTTGGAGGAAGTGGAGTAATAGTCGCAGAGGGAATTAGGGATCCCACGAGAGGGTGGTTTAGAGATTGGGAAATAGGGTTTGAAGGGGGAGTTGGGGACCACAGTGAAAGCTGGGGGTACAGGAGGGAGGTTGAGGGTCTGAGGGGAAGTTGAGTGTTGGAAAGTGTGAGGTCAGGATCCTGGGAAGTGTTGGGAATTCGAGGAAGGTGTGAGGGTTAGAGAGTGGGAATTCAGAGTCCAAGGAAAGGAGGCAGAGTGGAGTGAGTAGTGAGCTTCACTCCCCTCTACCTACGAGGACAGGCACTCACAGCCCGTGAATCCGATGTGCCAGTCACTGGGCTGGGTTTGGAAGCAGCTGCTGGCCCACTGGGGCTGACTGGTCACTGCGTAGGACATGGCTGTAGCGGGGTGGAGGGTGGTCAGCAGGTAGCCTCAAAGTGCCTCTGGGCTCCTGCACCCCTGCCACCCTTCCCTCTGCTGGGCAAGTGTCTGGGCAGGGCCACCAGGCTGAGGGGATGCCACTGTACCTGCCCTTTCCCTTTAGCCACACCTGGGCGTCAACACCCTGTCTGTCCCTGTTGCCTTGGCCTTCTACACATCTGGTGAAGCTAGGGATGGGGGACTCCTGCATGGCTGAGGAAGGATAGGCATCACATGTGCCAACTCCTTCAATTCTGCATCTGGGGTGCTAGGTTCCGCATTTCAGGGACCTCTGGGGTAGAAGCAAGCACTGTCTGTCACTGAAGCCAGGGTGCAAAAGAGGCAGCCAGGTTTTGCGGATGGGAAGGTTTTTGACCTATCCAGCATTCCCACCTTTGCCTTTCACATTGTCATGCATCTCAAACTGCATCTTGCTGGCCCTGAGGAGGAGGTGGCATTGGGGACGGCAGAGGTGGCCACATGACAGTGGCGGAATTCAAAGGATACAAAATACTGGGTAGAGAAGAGCAAGCGACTGGGGCATGGGTGGCTGGGCTCTCAGGGAGAGGGGAGCTGGGGAGAAAGAGACCCAGTCAGCCTGCTGGCAAGGAGAGATGTGAAATGAGATGGATGGAATGGAGGCGAGCAACTCGCTCATCTCTTCACAGCTGCTCAACAGACCCCAGCGGACCTTCCTCATACCAGAGGCGGAGCTGGAGAGAGAGACGAAGAGACAGAGACAGGCAGAGTCAGAGACAAGGAAAGAAAGAAATCAGAGCCAGGAGCCCATGGAGATGCCACCAGTAATGCCCACACACATCCAGTACTTTGACTCCTCTGCAAGCGCATTTTATAGACAGAATGCCGGGGCCCACAGAGGTGAAGAGAGATGTCCTACATCTGATGGCCCAAGCCAGGGGGGTTAGGACAGGGAATACTGGGCCGCAGCTCTTCCACATTCAACTCAGCACCACTCAGGTTGAGAAGGAGGGATTCAGGCCGCATTGAGAGAGAGTTGTCCAGAGAGAAATATGAAAGGAGACACGAGGATGCGAGTAGGTGGGATCGAGGGAGAATAGAGCAGAGGGCGGGGTGGGGTGCTTCTGCCTGCAGAACTGCGATGGCAGTGATGGAGAAAGAGGGGTGGGTGACACCGGCACTGAGTGAAGAAAAAAGAGCTGTGCACACATACACACAAGTGGCTGCACATAAAAACTGGTGAAAACTGAATCGTCTAGGTTAGTGGTCCCTGACCTTTTTGGCACCAGGGACTGGTTTCATGGAAGACAGTTTTCCATGGACCAGGGGGAAGTGGGATGGGTGCAGGACGGCAAGCAACGCGGAGCAGCTGTAAATACAGATGAAGCTTCACTCACTTGCCCTGCTGCTCACCTGCTGCTGTGCGGCCTGGTTCCTAACAGGCCATGGACTGCTATCGGCCTGGGGCTTGGGGACCACAGGTCTAGTTAACAGTACAGTTGTGTGAGATACCACCTTTGGGGGAAGCTGGTTGAAGGGTTGACCTCTATGTAGAGGTTGACAGAACTCTATGTAGAGGAACTGTAATTATTTCAAAATAAAATGTTTTTTAAAAACTCACTTTATAGAAAGCAAAATGAGAGTTTAGTTAATGAACTAACTGAATACTAAAATGCAATGTAAAAAATGATAAAAGAGAAACCAAGACCTGGATTCTGACCCTATCTCTGCTGGTGGACCTCTGGCTAGTCTCTTAAGTTTGGGCTTCATTTTCTTTTCCAGAAAATAAGGAAATTGTGCTAGAAAATTCCAGGCTGTCTTCAAGCTCCATAAGGTGTACAGATTTTTATAAACCTGTAATTTGCCAAATATAGAATGAATGCCAGTAGTATGTTAAATATGGTTCAGAGGTTAAGGGTTGTCTGACCTTGCAACGGGCAAGAAGTCTGTGTCTGCCCCTTCCTGTGTGGCTCGTCCTCTGCCTACCACTATATTAGACATTGTGGTGACACACTAGGACTTAGTCCCTGAAGGACCTCAAGAGAGTGATGGGTACATAGGAAGTACCTTTACACATGTACTAGATTACAGAGCACAACATTTTGTTTACATGCCAAAATGTGTGATACAGACAGTAATTGCTGTAGGAATTCTGAACAAAATGACTATAGGCTGCAGTATCCAAGAAAGAAGTAGAATTTCAGACATACAAATATACATACAAATATCCTAGTCTTATCATTAATTGCATGTCATAGTATGCAACAAGGACCAGTTTGTCTGTTTCATAGATACTTTGCTGTTACTCTGGATTATATCCACTGAGCCCACTCTATTCTAAGTTTAGACTTCCTCTGGAGTTTGAGCTGTTGGGTTAATAGATGGTAAACTCACCTAGATTTACTTGATGTTTTTTGCTTTTCTCTTTTTTCTCTCCTGACTTCTCCTTCCTCTCCAACCAACTCCAGCTGAAAAAAGGAAGGGTGGGCAGACTGTGGACTCTGGCCTCCCACTTCTAAGCGTGTCTGATCCTTTCATTCCTCTTCAAGTACCTGATGCACCAGGTAGGTAAATAAATCTGATCCGAGGTTAAGCAGCTTGATTCTTTTGTCCCAGGAACCCTGGAGAGTTCTGTTTTAAACACACCCTTCATAAAAAGGCTCTGAATTTCAAGCCTGAATTATAGGGTGCCATTGTGTATTTTTACTGTGTTTCAGTAAGAGGGGCAAACTTATCTTGGAGGGTACCAGCCCTTAGCACAGATTCAGTTCGGGTTATACCAAATTGTATTCCATATCGTATCAGTGTTCAGTTTTTCATTCTTGATTGTATTAATGGTAATGTGAGGGGCCTGTGTATTGGAAAGAACATTAGTCCAATATGACTGTAACAGTGTGGGGGGAGGAATAGCTAAAGCATATGATAAAAGGAACATCATGTGAATAGTGGCATAGAGTGGTAATGGGATTATAGGTGACTTCCTGTCCAGTTCTTATTTTTCTATAATGTGCTTTTATTTTATGATATAAAAATACATAGTGAGGGTTGATAGAGGGAGTGTGAGTCAGGAGACCTGGGTTCCCTTCCAGGCTTGGGGATTACCTCTTTGTCAGCGAAGTGGATTGTATGTACTGCAGGCATTCACATAACCCTCTCAGTCTGCCATATCCCAGTTTTTAAGTAAGCAGTCTAAAAAGCAAGATTGGTGCTTCTTATTTGGGGTTCATGAATGCCGAAGATTTCCCCTCCTGCTCCCTTCCCATACTTGTTTTTTGGTGGGGAGGTAGTGTGCGGAACAGAAGCTGCCCTTTCTCTTCTCTGTTTGTCTCCTCAAAAAAGCAGGGAGATCCACCTCCCTAGAGGTAGCTGGCAGTTATTTTGCTTCTGATAGTTTTTCCTTTTTTCCCATTCTTAGCTCTGCCAGTTCTTGACCTTGAACTAATAGGATTGGTTTGGTTTTTCTTCTCTCCCAAAATGTTAAAAGTATTTGATTGGTTGACTCAAGACTGGAAGTGATTGTGATGTTCGTATCCTTTACTTACTAAGACAGACTGCAGTGAGGGTACCAGGGCAGTTTGTTTGTTTGTTTGCTTGTTTTTCTAGAACTTTGGAGCAATGGAAAATAGCCTTCAGGGTTTTTTACTTGTTCATTTGGGGTTTTTTTAGGTAATTTGTTGACCTTCTAAAGGGAAGCAAACACTTGCTTTAATCAGGTGGTACTGTGTAACTTTACAGCTTGCTGGACCTGGATGTAGCTCAGAAGTATCTAAAAATCACCAAGGAATGATTTCAGTACTGGGTGGTTAAAGAAAAGGAAGAAAGGAACCAAATAAGAGACCCTTTTCTCTTTTGCGCCCTTCAGGTATACCTGGCAAAACTTGGACAAGCCAGTTTTGAGCAAAAGGTTAGAAGGTGTGGGCTATAAACTCAAGCTGGGGCCCACTGGCCTGTTCCCCTCCTGCTGTGGCAGTTATGGGATCAGCAAGGGGAGGGGTCATAGAGGCAGTCTCGCTTTGACACTCCTTCAAGTTCTTGCTTTGCATTGCCCAGATAGTCCGTGGGCCACAGAAGCTGGAAGGATGGCCTTTGTCGCACAGGGCGGAGAATGAGGGCCCACAGGCAAGTAGCTGTCTTCTGCAGCTGTCACGGGATCCCTCTGGATCAGGGTTGAGGAGCCAGGCACACATGCCAGGTGGCTCGGGAGACAGGCTCCAGGCTGTGGAGAAGAGTCCGGAGCCACCGGGGCCAGCTAGCTGCCATCCTGCCTTCCTTATTGTCATCTTTCCTATCTTCTCACCCTCCATTCTTCTCCCATTCTGGTGGATTCCTGCTAAAGTGTTAATGGTGTACACTTTAATACCAGTTAAGCCATGACCTCTCTTGGGTTTCAGTGGAATATCTATGAAAATGGGACATTTGATTTAATTCTAGGGGTATCTTATTTGCTTTCTGATCTGTCAGGCCAGACTTATCTGTTGAAAACATAAATCAGACCGTAACTCCTTTGTGCTCCAGTGAATTCTCATGTCACTGAGTGAGCATAAAATCCAGACCTCTTACTGTGACCTGTAAGGCCCTAATAGTGTGGCCCTTGGCCACCCCTCTAACTTCAGCTCCCAGCATTTTTCCCCTGCAGACTGGGTGTGTTCCCACCTCAGGACCTTTTCACTTGCTGGTACTCTGCCTGGAAGGCTTTTCCTTCAGCTCTGTTCTTTTGTGTCGATTGGCATTTGGGTCTCAGCTTAAATGCCATCTTCTCAGAAAGGCCCAGTGTTGTCCCACAGGCACTCTCAGTCACACCCCCTGGCTTTCTTCTTCACAGTGTTTATTAGGACATTGTCTGATTTTACCTGTTCATTGTCTGTCTTTCCTCATCAGAATGTCCATGTCCTGAGGGTGCCTTGTCTGTCTGACCAATGCATCGCCAGTGCCAAAAATAGTACCTGGCAGAGTTGGCACTCTGAATATTTGCAGATCAGAAGGGTGATTGAAATAAAACCTGAGGCTGGAAGCCTTTTGGTGGCCCCCTTACTCTCCATTTCTGTCCCAGACACCAGACTACTGGCCCCATGGCATTCCTTCTGTGCCTCTGCCACCCCCACCAGGCCTCCACCCACTCTTCCAGGGTGAGTAGAGGAAGGCACAGGAAGCTGCCAACCCCTGGGCTGATGAAAGCGTAGCTAGGCTCAGCAGCTCCTCCAGCTCCGTCCTTTCATGGTTCCCTCCAGAACTGGGCCAAGTTTGTTGTATTACCACTGTGGCTTTGATTGTTTTATTTATTTTAATATTCAGCCCCTAGCACATTCATTTACATAGTCCTTTGTCAAGGTCCCTGTGTCCTTGCTGAGCATCTTGAAATGCTGAGTCAGGAAAGGGTTCAGGGTTCAGTGTTTCTCTGGGACTTGGGAAAACTGCAAGTTTGTTTTTCTCCCCACAAAAAGCAAGCAGTCTGTCACACCTCTGGCCTGCTGTGGACACCAGCCAAGCCTTTTGGTTGGTTGGTTGGTTGGTTGGTTCATTTGTATTGTGTACGTGCTCTTCTCCTACACTTAGCCTTCCTGATGAGAATCATGGAATCTCAGTCTCCTGAAGGCCATGCTTTTCAGTGACTTGACATTTTTATTTTATACTTTTAAAATGATTTCACATATGATTTCCTTTGATCTTAGGTACTATGGAGTGATGAGTGGTAGGTATGTCAGGTAACATCCTCGTTTAATGGGTGAGGAAGTGAGGCTGTAGTGTTATTCTGTGCAAAGCCAACATTCGTTTTCAGTGCCTACATTCCCCAAGCAGTGGATGTTTCTTTTGTCTTTGGGACAGTTTTGAGATTGGTAAAGCCTTTGACTGGAGAGCTAAATTTAAGGTTTAGGGAAATATAAAAATAGATTTGAACTCGTAAGACCTACTTAGTAGGTAGGTGATTTTAGTCAAATTACTTAAACTCTGTGTTCTCATTTTTAAAATTGGCAATACTAAAACCTACCTCATGGGGCGGTCACGAGGTTCAGATGAAATTGTGTATTTGAAATTGCTATGCAAATTTTAAATTACTACACAGATGGGAAATGCTGTTACAACTTTGGTTCTTCATTCTTATTCCCAATGGGACAGTCCTTGTTATTATGAAATGACATTTTTCTCTTGTTGAAATTAAACTTGTTATTGCAACCTTTAACTTTTGCACAGCTGAGAGCCATTAAAATAACAAATTTCCTGGACATGGTGATTGTCAAACTGTGGGTAAAGGGACACTGGATAATAGTGGGTTGATTGGTTTGTTTTAAGGAGAATTTTTATTTCTCAAAGCACCGTAAAACAAATTTTCTTAGAAACTCTGGAATATAAAATCATAGCCACGAGCATTTGTATGCTCACAAAGCTGCCAAACGATGCATGGCTAGTGAATCTCAGTGTATTTCACTGATGTTCATATGCTGCCTGTTCATTCATTTTGCCTTCTGTTTGTGTTAGGAAACAGATAAGCCCTGGGGTAGTACCAAAGTTTTTAAACATGGTAGAAAAGATTGAGGAATTTTCTCTGAAAATTGGGAAGAAGATTTTTAAATCATTTTTGTATTTCTTTTTGGTTTTTCTGTTTTTTAAATTGTGGTAAAATATACGTAATTAAATTTACCATTTTGACCATTTTTCAGTGTATAGTTCAGTGGCATTAAGTACTGTCACATTGTTTTGTAACCATCACCACCATTCAGCCATACAACTTTTTTCCTCTTACAAAACTGAAACTCTGTACTCATTTAACAGTAAGTCTCTATTTCCCCTTCTCCCCAACCCCTGGCAACCACCATTCTACGTTATGTCTCTATGAATGTGACTACTCTAGGCACCTCATGTAAGTGGAAACATAACAGCGTTTGTCCTTTTGTGACTGGCTTATTTAACTTAGCACAATGACCTCAAAGTTCATCCACGTTGTAGCATATGTCAAAATTTCCTTTTTTTCTAAGGCTGAATAATATTCTATTGTATGCATATACCACATTTTCTTTATCCTTTTGTCCATTGATGGACACTTGTGTTGTTTCCTTCTTTTGGCTTTTGTGAATAATGCTGCTATGAAGGTGGGTATAAAGATATCTCTTCGAGACATTGTTTTCAATTCTTTTGGGTATATACCCGGAAATGGAATTGCTGGATCATGCAGTAATTCTATTTTTTATTTTTTTGAGGATCACCATACTGTTTTCCATAGAGACTGTACCATTTTTGTATTCCCACCAGCAAGGCACAAGGATTTGAGAAAATTATTTTTATAACAACTCCTCAGTACTGATCTCTTGACATCGATGTTTCACAAGACTAAGCAAGAATGCGTTAGTTGTTCCTAAGTGTTACTTCCTAGAATTAGAAACTTTAAAAAAAAAAAAAAAAGTACCCTTTGGTTTATGGTACTCTACCGTGTCTTAAAAAGTTAAGCTGTGTTTTCTTAGTGGTTTGTTGTCAAGATGGGCATCCCTCTCATGGCTGTTTGCCTGGCATCTTCCTCATTTCCAACTGCAATCTTGTAATATTGAAAAGTCCAAGGTCGATCATATATATGTTTTTACTCTTGAAAATTTATCTTCCTGCAGATTTAATTCTTCAAAATGAGCTTGGAATAGGGCATCGTGTTTGACTTTTGCTTCCAACTTACAGATGTTACAGATGGTCATGTGTCTGGATTCTCAAGGATAGGAACTATTTAGAGTGACTAGATTTGATTTGATTTGATTTGATTTTTTGAGAGTGACCAGATTTTTAAAACATCATCTCTCATCACAAGACCTCAGGGCTTATGCTCCAAGTCAGATGAGACATAGATTTCTAAAACCACAAAGCTGGGGTGGCCACATCATCTTTTGTGGTGGGGCTCATATCAAGCTCTTCCGTGTTGGCTAGTTCAGCCTGTTCTGCTCCTCCTGTTCATATTCCTGATTGGAGTTAAAATCGGTCTTGAGTAAGCCCTTGGTTTTATGAGCCTGTGTAAATAGAAATCTGCCCTCTCTTTTGATAATTTAAAAAGAGAAAGGCTACAACTTGCAGTATATCCCCCCAGTCTCATGTCAGGAAGTGGTTTTAATTCTCTAACCTTAGACCGGATTGTGAAGCTTTTATTACCTTCTTGTCCTGTGGTTAGTGTTTTTAATGACTAAGTCTTGAGAGACTTAGTCATTAAAGGTCTCGTGAGGAGAATCTGAAATAGATTAATTCCTAACGCCAACTTTAGCAGCTTCCTCCTTCCCTCTTCTCTTCCCCATTCCTCACTGCCACTGGGGTTATGTTCAAGAGGAGAGAAGGAGGTGCTCGAAGAGAAGACCCCCTTTCTCTCACCTCTCCCCTTAATTTTGAAATGAAATCCTACATCCATTTCCTTCAGGTGTTCACCCACAATTCCAGGCCTTCAACCCTGATTTCAGTGCTTCTCTAAGCTCTGACCCACCCTCATTTTTATTTACCACCCTAGAAACTTGAGAAAGAACTGAGTGTACTGATAGGAATGTAATAAAGAAATACCATCAACAGAAAAATATGAACAGACAGTTCATAAAAGGAAACATGTAAATTACGAGTAAATATTTTTTAAAAGTTTATCATCATGATGAATCTAAGAAATGCCAATTATAAAACAGCAATATGCTGTGGTTTCCACTATCAAATTGGTGAAGATGATGAAAAAAACTCAGACTTGATACAGATATAGGAAAATGAACACCTTCATATTTTGCTAATAGGAATATCAGTTAGTACAACTTTTTGGGAGGACAGTTTGGTAATTTATAACAAAGTCTTTAAGGTTTTACTTTTTCTTTTATTTAACAACTATACTTCTCTAAGAAAACATGGGTATGCTTGAATATTTATTGAATGATCAGAATTCATAGGAAAAGAATGGAAGGATATTCATGGAGAACTCTTAATAGTGGATATCTCTAAAAGCAGGATTATGGGTAATTTTACTTTTATCCTTTGGCTTATTTGTATTTACGAAAGTTTCCACAAGAAACTAGTACTCCTTCTTTTTTTTTTTTTTTTTTTTTTAAGATTAGGGTCTTACTCTGTTGCCTAGCCTGGTCATTAACTCCTGGGCTCAAGCAGTCCTTCCACCTCAGCTCCCGAGTAACTGGGACTCTAGGCACATACCACCTTGCTCAGCTAAGTTTTTATTTTTATTTTTTTAGAGATGGATGCTTGCTATGTTGCCCAGGCTGGTCTCAAACTCCTGACCTCAAGCGATCCTTCCACCTCGGCCTCCCAAAGTGCTGGGATTACAGGCATGAGACACTACAACCAGCCTGGTATTACTTTTGTAATAAGGGAAAAGACAATAGAAGTTTGTTGTTTTTTTCAGTGAGGTGTGAGCTTAGCTCTTTCCCTACCTTCTCACCCTGTTCTCCTGGCTGTGCCTTTCTGGGCTGAGTTTGTACGTTGAAAAAGCATGTTGAGGCAGGTCTGTGCATTTCCCAAAACCTACTACTTGAGGCCAAGTCATCTTGTCTCCTGCATTTATTACCTGTTCAGATCTCCAGTTTCATCTCTCTAGTTCATCTTCGAAGCAACCAGTTTCTACTTCTGTTTCTCCCTTCACATTGGATGATTGGCTTTTAGTGGTAGATAGGGTCTTAAAGTTTATCTTCATTTTATTAATAAGAAAATTTAGATCCAGAGAGAGTAAGAGATTTGCCCAGAGTGCCACACAAACTTAGTGTAGAACCCAGGTCTCCTGTCTCTTAGTATCTTATCTGCCTCTCTGATAGACCATCCTGCCTTCTCCCCACATTTCACTTTTTTCTAGGAGTTCTGCGTATTCTGTTCTCATACCAAGGCATTTGAGTAAAATCTGGAATTTCATCCATATTCACCACTGTAATCACAAGCATCTGGCTTGGTGTCCTCTTACTTAAAGGAGAAATTAATCCCCTTTTATATACCAAACACTGGAACTTATTTACACCCACATTAATTCTGATAAATGTACCCATTTTAATCCTAACAACCCTTTAAAGTAATTCCTAACCTCTGTTTACAGGTGAGAAAACTGATGCTTAGAAAAGTTAGGTAACTTAAATTCAGGCTCTTTTACTCTTTAATGTTGTTTATTTACTTTGGGAGATTTTACAGATCCTAGCCAAAATCCCCAAAATGTATCACAGTAAAAGATAAAATAAATAAAATGATACCCTCCCTAAATCCAGGTATCCTCGCACCACCGCACGCGTGCGCACACACACACAGAGTCTGGAGTCATTTCTAAAAATACCAGAGGAAGCCTAGAAACGGATACAAAACTGGGCCATTGTCTTCTAATGGTCATAGGCTTGTGATTCTAACACAAAGATATAACAACTCTTCTAAAATGTTACTTAGAATTAAATCATTACTAAAATGCAATTTATGAATAATTTTTTGGTTTAATTGATTTGTGACCTTAAATAATTGAGAATAAGAATCTTTGTACATTTCAGGTATGAACTATCCCAAAAGATGGGTTTTTGCTTTTGCATCCAGAGAAGCCATTTCCCATGATTCATAGGAAATTTAAAAAGTCTTTATTCATTAGACATCAATAAGTCACAATATGCCATTGTGATACTTGATCAAGGTTGTAAGTCTTTTAAAACAATCAAAGCCTTAACGAAAGCCGGGCATGGTGGCATGTACCTGTAGTCCCAGCTACTCGGGAGACTGAGGCAGGAGATTGCTTGGACCCAGAAATTCGAGCTACAGTGAGCTGTGATCATTCCACTGCACTCCAGCCTGGGTGACAGAATAAGGCCCTGTCTCAATTTAAAAAAAAAAAAAAAAAAGCCTTAGTTAAACAGGAAGGATGGATCTCTAGTGTGGTAGAGTATCTGGGTCTTGATATTAGCTAGTTCTATTGCTTACCCACTTTAAGATCTTGGGCAAGTTACTTTACCTTTCTGGAGCTGGTTTACTTCATTCATAAATGAGAAGGCTGAATTGGATAAGATCTGAAGTTCCTTCCAATGCCAACATATTTTGATAACTTTACCACTGTGCCTGGGACTGTATGTGTGTGAAGACCCGTCCTCCTCTGTTGATGGAGATAGGCAGACCACTCCGTAGGCAGTATGTGGAGAGAACTTCAAAGTCAAGTCCAGCCTCTACCATGTCCAATCTGTGACTTTGGTAAGTCACACATTGTCACAGTCTCTTATCTTTGTTCTTCTCAACTGTATTAATATTCCCAAACCCAGGGGTTTTTGAATAATGAATGAAAATATTTGTATTCTACAAATACAAATAATGTCCATTGTTATGATGGCACCTGGAGGCCCACCAAGTCGCTGAGAGCCTTGCTGCACTTTGAGAGTTCTAGGAGACAGAGAAGCTTTCTTGGCACATGCTGTCCACCTTACGTAGACTGCGGCTCACTCCTGGTTTTCTGCCTGGTCGTCTTCTGTTTTCTGCTCCTCTCTTCCACATTTCCAGTATTTGTGCATTCCCAAGCAGCAGTGGCCATACAGGTTATCTATGTGAATAGCCTGTTACTTTAAGGTTTGGTCAGAAAGTAAGCCTCCCTAAATTTGGCAATTACCCCATTCCATCTCACCACACAGCACATTTGTACACACATGCACTTCTTTACTCTCTCACATGCTTTTTGCTAATGGCTAATACAAGAATTAGATTCTTGTTCAAGTGTTAATGCCTGGCTCTTTCCATCTGACCCCCTGTTCTCCCTACCTTGCTAATCAAGCCAAAAGGCATAGATGTGGCAGAGCGTGTAAGAGGTAACTGAGAACTGGGGATACAGGGGTTAATAAGACACTTTCCTGCCTTCAGTTATGTTGGAAGGGCTGCAAGAGAAGTGACTGCTCCAGAAGGTTCCTGACATGGCAGGGAAAGTGAGGAAAGGCCTAGAGGAGATGGTGCTTGAGTGACCAACACAAAATGTAGGGCTAAGTGTCTCCATTTTACAGTTGATAGTAGGTAATATTAGAAGTTTAAGGAATTGTGCCAGGGTCACAACATGTCACCAGAGGGGCTAGAATCCAAATTCTGAAAGAACATTAGCCTGAAGTTTTGTACCAAGGTAAACTGCTATAGAAAGACAAGCAAGTAATTTTGGATCTTTTCTTTTTACCCACTGCTTTACAAGATTGCAAATATTAATATATGAATGCTAAGTTAAAAGAAGCAAATAATTACATTTTCTTAAATGAAAGGTTTTTTAAAGAGGAGAATAAGACAAAAACTAGTGTTCAGAACAGTGAAAAGTTAGACTTATTAGGGAAACCATTTTATTTTTGCCAGTATGCTGAAAATTATCGAAGATATTTTTAACATCTTTTATTATAATAAAATGTCATGTGTAGTGTAAGATTAATGCTGATGTAATAACACCTGTATACTTGGTTGGGATTTTTTTCCTCAGCTATTGAAAAGCTTCCTTTTTTCTTCCTTTTTTTCAATATAAGTCAGGTATAAGTTTTAATTTTATCTTAATGACATTTTATTTCTATGATAAAAAAGTGTTGACATGCCTTTAATTGGGCAAGTCATAGGATTTATGTGACTCAAGTCTCTTCGTAAGTAACAGGAAGTATGAGCTCTAAATTCTCTTCTTGTAAGATTCTGTGGTTTATTATTTTGTTTCAAGTTAATGCTCTACCTTTAATAGGTTAAAAGTAAATAGAGGGTTCTTGATGGATCAGGGCTAGAGGAATTCTTTTGGAAGGAATTGTAATGTGTACACATTGTCAAACATTAAGTTACCAGATGGGGCTGGGTGGGGTGGCTCATGCCTGTAATCCCAGTGTGCTTTGGGAGGCCGAGGCAAGAGGATCACTTGAGGTCAGGAATTTGAGACCAGCTTGGACAATGTAGCGAGACCCTCCCTCTACTAAAAAATAAAAAATTAGCCGAGTGTGGTGGCACGTGCTTGTAGTCCTACCTTTTCGGGAGGCTGAGGCAGGAGAATTGTTTGAGCCCAGGAGTTTAAGGCCACACTGAGCTATGATCATCCCAGCATGGGCAACAGAATGAGACCCTGTTTGTAAAAAAATTAAAAATAAAGTTACCAAGTGTGACAAATCTGATGGCTTCTGACATCCTTTTATTTCTTGGCCAAAAACATCAACATTAACCCATCTTCAGGCTTAAGTGAATTTTGTGAGATTTGACCACAGAACAGTAAGAGTACCAGCCTGTCATAGGTGTGCAGCTGGCAGACGATAAGTGATTGTTGACATTAACTTAAATATGGCTAAATTATTCTCTTGGTGAGTTATAAACTGTTCCTAAATATAAGTCCAAAAAGATTCAAAACTATGACCAGGAAGGGAAATGAATACACAAAGACTTGTATGCAAATGTTACGGCAGCTTTATTTTTAATAGCTAAAAACTGGAAACAACCAAATGTCTGTTAACTGGTAAATGGATCAACAAAATGTAGTGTGTTCATACAATGGAACACTACTCAGCAGTAAAACAGAACAAACTATTGATACGGGTGAATCTCAAAAGCATCATGCTAAATGAAGGAAACCAGACACGAAAGACTGTATCCTGTATAGTTCCATTTATAGGAAATTCTGGAACAGGCAAAACTACAGGAACAGAAAGCAGATCCACTGTTGCCAGGGTCTGGGATAAGAGAAGGCATTGACTGTAAAGGGGAACAAAGGAATTTTGGGGGGTGTTGGAAATGTTCTATATCCTTATTTTAGTAGCAATTATATGAATGTACAAATTGTCAAAACTAATCAAACTGTACACTTAATATTGGGGACTTTTATTATATATAAATTATACCTCAAGTTAAAACAAGCAGACAGAAACCCTAGGGCAGCATCTTGAATGCCTTATAAAGTGACCATTTTACTTGGGGAAAAATCATTTTTAAACTTCAAATTTTGAAAGCCTATTGTTAACAGGATACTAATAGTATTCTTTTTTTTTTTTTTGGTGAATCTATGCCCAATATTGACCCCTAAAATGTGTTTGTATAGAAAATGCTGAATGATTTGCTTGCATTAATATCTCATTGCATTTTTACTTTTTCTTTACCTCTCTGCCCAACCTAGAAAAACTAATTGAGGGACTCAAATCTCCTGACACTTCTCTTCTGCTCCCTGACCTCTTGCCTATGACAGATCCTTTTGGTAGCACTTCCGATGCAGTAATTGGTAAAGTTATCATCTATGTTTCTTCTGTGATGCATGATATGTGTGTCTATTTCAAGAATGGCAAGTACCTAGTTAACAGATGTCTGGTGAATAGCCGTGGTGAGGAGTGGAGATGCCACAAAGCGTCCTGGTTTGGGAGCTGTTCCTTGTGCTAATCCAGAAGCCAAGGCTATTTAATCTCACTTGTTATCACTCCAAATGAAGTGTTTGTCTTTGCTTTTCAGGGGTACAACACTGTTATTTTTGCCTTTCTTGATATCCTGAGATTTCTAAAGTGAATTTCTTATGAATGAGGAAGAATGTGCAAAAATTCACGTTTAGTTACAAAAGCTTCCTGAAAAAAGTTGGTTTCTAACTGGAGCTTACCTTGACTGAACTTCATAGGATTTAGCAGATTCTTCTCTAGAAGGCCCATGTGTGTACCAAGTATCAGTAACTGAGAAAATACTTTGCCCAGTGGTTAAACTCCATGAACAAAATCCAGGCAAGGGCTTGGTCTGCTTCTTCTCTGACATTTTCCTGTGCTCCAACAGCAAGGCAGACAAGACCTGAAAAATGTGCAAGGCCCCTGTACTCCAGGAGGGTCCAATCATTTGAGACTTAATAATGCTTTTGGGCAAAAATTCCTAGAACTGCAAGAGCCAGACCTCCATCTCTACAAAAAGTAGAAAAATTAGCTGGGCATGGTGGTATACACCTATAGTCCCAGTCCTCAGCTACGAGGCTGAGCAGAGGATCATTCAAGCCCAGGAGTTTGAGGTTTCAGTGAGCTGTGGTGACACCACTGCACTCTAGCCCAGGGGACAGAGTGAACCCTTGTCTCAAAAAAAAAAGTTCTAAAACCTGAGAAATGCCATGACCTTACCAAGGAAATAGGGCCTGCAGCTGAGGGATATCACACGGTACAGAATACCTCCCAGCTACAGCGTGGGTTGAGGTTTGAGATGGAGTAGCGGCCTTTGCATGGCACAGAGGATGTTTGCCTCCAAGTTTATACCTTAAGAAAATTGAAAATTACCAGCAAAAATTAAGGTGCCTTTCTGACATGGAAGCTGAGTAGCTTGTGTTCTGAATTTATCTCTAAAAACTGATAGTCACTAAGACGCTTAAAGCAGCAGAAATAAAGTAGCTTATTGTGCTTTTCATCTTACATGAGACTGGCATTTTAGAGACCTGTCAGAAAAAAGCCTTCACAGAATTTCCTAGAGAACCTTCTGACTCCCTTTCCCTTACCCTTTCCTCTCCTCTGTTAATGCTCTGTTATGAAAGAAAAAGCCGATGTTGCTGTTGAGAGTCTCATACCAGGACTGGAGCCCCCAGCTCCCCAGCGCCTCCCATCTCAGACGGAATCTGTGACCTCAAACCGCACAGGTCAGTGAGGTGTCCTTGCAGCTGCAGGGATTGGTCGATGTGGTGAGCCTGCCAGGCCAGGCTTTCCACCTGTGGCAGTGAATCCTGTTAGTTCCTAAAGTGGATGCTCTGAATTCTTACAGGCCCAGCTTCTAGAAGTCGAGGGATATATTTCCTTGCTGAAGAACTAGTACTTTCTGGAGTCATGTTCTTCTGTAGAGTGATCCCTAGGCTTTCTCTGGTTATATTTCTTTGTTCAAGATTCTTTTCACTGGTGGCAGGTTCCCTTTACCTCTTTAATTAAAGAACTCTGCTGAGCGACGCGCTTAACTCCTCCAGGTTCCTGAACAGTCTTTCCTATCTAGCAATGTCAGTGATATCTGTGGAACTCATCTTTTGTGTGTTGACATTCTGTTCCAGCACAATGTGTAGTCATATATAGGTGATTGCCTGCCAACTTGTAGACAAAGTGAAATCTTCCCTGGCTCTAGCATTGCTTTCACCCTAATTTCAAAATTCAATCTTAGTAGAATTCCTTAACTGCCCATAAATACAGATTTTATAACAATCATTTTTTTTTTAGTCCATAATTACTTTGATAAAAGTATCCAGCTTTCTAACTTGGAATGGAAACAATTAGAAAATGGAAATGTGAGGCTAAACTCATTCAGGTGAAAAAATAAATTACCCTAAAAGACAATATGGTTTCTTCTCTTTGTCCTCACTTGGATGTTTTCTCCTAGAAAACTTTCCCAGAAAACAAGCACTTCCTGTGTGAAAGTCCTTGAACTCTGAATTTTATCTTCTTTTTGTTCTCTAACTGAAACCAAAATCATACTTTCAAAGGATCAATTCAAATTTAAAGAATACTAGTAAAAGACATTTTGAATGGGAATCTCAGTGAGGTCTAGAAGGTACTGTTTCATCTTGTCACATTCTGCGAAGAACAAGCTAGGGTCAACCCCCTCCTAATCAGTTTGGTTACCTCATCCTATAGTGTTTAGGGAAAGTTTAAGTGAAACTCTAATTGCAAAGTCCTCTTTCCCAAGTGGCATTTGCTGAGAAGTGAGTTGCTAAAGTTATCTTGGCATCCAGATCACAGACTTGTTGCAACTTCTGAGCAAAAAGTTCTTTTTATATATTAATGTTAAGAGAACTCTAGAAATACATGTTTCTGTAGATGGAAATCCAGAGGACTTAACATGTTTCTTTTGGTTTTCTTTCTCCCGCCTTGACTTGTTATGTGTAACATGTAAATGGAATAACTTAAAGGCTAAGATCTAATCTCATGGTATTGTTATGTGTACCACTTAATGCCATCACTGACCTGGGATGCTGATAATCTGGACTCAGATTCTCTCACCGGGGAAGATTCCCTGCTTGATTGCTCTCTGCTTTCTAACCCTACCACTGACCTTCTGGAAGAGTTTGCCCCCATAGCAATCTCTGCTCCGGCCCATAAAGGTAAATGCTTTCTTCTTCTTGGGCCCACATATATTCTTAGAGCAGATGAACTGAACAACTCCTGAGAGTTTTCCTTATCAAAAGTCTTTGCTAGTGAAATTTTTTAACTACCTCTTTATACGGAAAACACGAATTTGTACTCCTAGACACTAAGAATATTTAATAATGCAGACAACAGGTTGGTGAAGGTATTGCTTTCTGGCAAGACCCTGGAATGCAGATAGTCCACGTTACCTTTGAGAGCTTTGTACCTTTGTAGCCGGCTCAAAGAGATAGTTGAGCTGGCTGTCCACTGACTGTAATTATTAATATGATGCTTGTTGGTCTTACCAGCAATATGAAACATTGTTTCAGCAAATTGGATTCGGTTTTTGAATAGTGATGACTACAATAAATAGGCATCATTCCTCAAAAGTCAGTCCCCCAAGATTGAACTTGTGAAAGTTTTGAATCTTAGTTCATTGTTAAGTCATGATTGATTACTAGGTTTCTCCTTCTAATCTACCTTTTCATTTCTTAGTCTTGGGTTAATACAGGTTTGAAATTCTGGTAGGACAGAGGGAGCTTGAATTGAGTTCTATCCAGTGAACCATTTGTGGCAGTGTTAGGCTGAATATTTACTGAACTTGCTGTGACTGGGTAGTGAAAGTGGTTTTCTGGAAGGAGGAAATGCATAGAAAAGGAACGGCTTAAGTCCCTCCTGAAGGAAATTTAAGAATTTATTTCAGATGACTAAAACTAATCAGCCCATGGTTTGTAATGGTAATAGCTGAGTTTTTGTTTTTACCCCGGTAGCATTAAAATGATTATGTTTTCATAAAGTATGTAGAGTGAGGTTACCTATTTAAACAGTTACATCTGGCAGGAGTTTGTCAGCAGCAAAGTGTAATTACAGAGGAGCATCACTTGTGAAATAGGTACTCAGCTAGCACTTGCTGGCCATCTAGTTTTAATTAGAGTGGAGAAGAATATTCTAACAGACTTCTGCTAGAGGTTGAGACTGAGGTACATGGGATCTTGTGCGCCAGCATTCCCTGAGGCATCTGAGTTGTTTGAAATTCTTCCCAGTCACAGAGCAGTGAATCCTTCCAAAAGTATTTTATTTACCTTGTTTATAGTGGTTACTACTTAAAGAGACACTAATTTTCTTTCCCCTTTCCCTACTCCTGGTTTTGAGTTTTTCAAATATTGTTAAGTCAGGCCTCTCTGTTCCCTCAATAAAGACAAGTGACTAATTCCTGTGCCTTTGTAAATTAGTGACATTAAAGAGAAACCTCACAGTAATCACAATTAACAGTCTCATAAATGGTAGAGACAGTTCTTCCAAAAATTCTTCTCCCTAATCATTTCTGAAAGTTATGACGTGGCCAACTCTAAAGCATTTTTTCTATATCCCTATATTTTCCTGTTTTGCTACTTTTATTTATTTCAAGTCAGAAAAATAAAATGCTTCCACCTTTAAAAACAACAGGGATCGTACAGTACAGTTGGGAACTTTGTGCCTCTTTCACGTCTCATTTGCTAATCTCTACCTCTGTTGTTTCTGCTTGTGTACTCGCATTCTGTATTAAGCTGCAGAAGATAGTAATCTCATCTCAGGTTTTGATGTCCCTGAGGGCTCGGACAAGGTGGCGGAGGATGAGTTTGACCCTATTCCTGTATTGATAACCAAAAACCCACAAGGTAAGAAAAAGGATGGGGAAAAGAGAAGAGCTTGACATCAGCTTTCATCGAAACAGCAATGTACCTAATTTGCAAGGGGGGGAAGAAAGCATCAACATTTAATGAAGTATGTTGGGGGTAATGACAGTAGTAGGTTTGGCCAGTATACATGGAGAGAGATACTGATACAGATATCTTGACCACGGTGTTTATTTACAGAGAAGTATTTAGTAGTTGACTAAAACCTAGTTTTTACAATCAGGCCAAAAATAAAGTGATCTTCAGTCAATGGGAACCTGAAGGTATATATCAAAAGTACTTAACATTTTTATCATGATTAGAATAATCTGTAATAAATATTCTTTCTAAAAAGATTAACAGTGATGCTTTGATATCATCCACATCTTTTGGACATTTATGGAGCATCCTTTTCCCTCTGTGATGGATTAAAATCATTTGAACATGCCATAAAACACTGAATTTGCCATAGGCCCATCTGTTTATTTATTAAAGCATGTTCTTATTGCACACTCTTAATAACTAATTTCTTCCCAGCAAAAATTATTGATTTTTACTTTATCAGGAAGATGCCTTGATGTTATCTGGAAGATAGTATACATCCATCAATTCTCAGGCAAAATATGTATCGATTTAAAAATAGCGTCCTCTTTGCAAGGTGTCCTGCCTGTGCTATGGTGTGCAGAGAGTACCTGAACTTTTGGTGGGAGGTGGTAGATAGCTAATTTGTATGTTTAAAAATCAACGTGTAAGAGTTTGCAAATATAAAATGTTGCTTCTCTAGGTTTTTTCGTTTTTTTCTCCTTTGCTTGCTCTACACATCTAAACCTTAACCCTCTGTGTTTTGTACTGAATTCCTATCTCTCCACTTCCAGGTGGGCACTCTAGAAACAGCAGTGGGAGCTCTGAGTCCAGTCTTCCCAACCTAGCCAGGTCTTTACTGCTGGTGGATCAGCTCATAGACCTGTAGCCGTGACCCAGTAGCAGATGCAGTTCTGTAACCTTCATACCGTAATATACGTTTTTATTACGGAGTTATGAGAAAAATGATTTTTTAAAAAAAATCTGCAAATAAGGGGCCCTCCAGCCCTTTTCTCCTACCCCTCGCCTTCTCCTGTAGAAATGATAAGGAAAGAAAATCACTTTGGCCCTCCAGATATTCCTTGGCCAGTTCCTCCCTATTAGTTTGCTGTGTTTTCTCATAACCCTTCTTCAATAGCATTATCTTAAATCAAGTGCTAGATGCCATGAGCTTCACCTCTGCTGGAATCAACTCCACCAGAAGCTTAACTGTAACTGAAACTAGTGAATTGACACCTTTGTCTCACTCTTGCTAGGAATGGCCTCCCAAATCAATCCTCCCAACCCCTGTGTTCTTTGGCCAGATGCTGATGAATGTGTTTCCCTGTTTTTGCTTTTTATCCTGATGCATTTTCATGAGGACATGGCTTCTTCAGTTGGTCTTAACTCAAGGCAATAGCCTGGAGATGGGTGTGCAGTTTAAGAGAGGGTGAAACTGACTGACTGATAGTGTATGTTGGAGAAGAGAAACTGAGCCCAGCTGTAGCCAACCAACTTTGACCTTGTTTGATCATAGACGTAGCCAAGGGATTTTACACCCCATGCAACCTGCCCAGCATTCGTCCAGCTTTCTGGCTTCCATTGAACCGTGATTTCTCAGATCTGGAGACGTGACTGCAAGTACTTGAGATCCTTGGATAAAATGTGTACGTTAACGTAAATCCCGAGTATTGCCATTCCTTTTCATGTTAACTGTCCCACGCTGGGATCTCAGAATTAGACCAAAACAAGACAATGGTGGTAATATGATACCTTTTATTAGAAGACTTTTCATTGGGGGTGGGGGGAGGATGGGGAAGGGGAAGGAATTGTAGCAGAAACAGATGTATTTTTCTTGTGATTTTTATTTTGAATCAAATATTGTAAATTGTGTATAAATGAAGATGCTGAATAGTTCTGTTTCCACTTGGCGTTTCAAGTCCGATATCAGGTGTCTGTACAGGGTTTTGATCTCTTTCCCTTATGTAACTACACAGCGATCCTACAGTGTAACATATGGAATCATTCTGAGTAGACTTTGTGTGTTGCTATAAGCTTTCAGCAGGTCCTCTGTCTCTGTAGAATAAGCATGTTGTATATTTTCAGATAATCAGAAATAAGTGTGCTGACAAGCTGGACACAATTTGACTGTGCCCAGCTTAACCTTTCTTTCTCTCTAATGTTTAAATTGAAGGCTGCAGCCAAAGGAATATGTTCAGCTGGTTTTCCTTGGCTTCCTAGATTAAAACAAAAATAAAAACAAAACATAGTTGTTTATTAACTGTAGAATATTGTTCATAAAATAAATAAAGGCCCCTGCACTGACATGACAACATGCCTCATGGTCACCCTATGTATATGTACTTACTCGTTAAAGTGTATTTTTTTCCTCACATGGAAAGCACTTTTATAAAATCACCCTTTTGAAAAGAGGTGGGCACAGAGAACCCATTGTTCTCTTCCTCTAGTGCCATTGTCCATGATCAAAAGGGAAACTCTTAGTTAAGCAGATTTGTACAAATAAAATTCCAAGTCCATTTGCTTGTTTCTCTATCTAGTACTTTTGTTTCTTCTTCCTCACGTTTGCACTTTAAGGGGAAAAAAAAAAGTTTTAACAACAGCCTGCAAAACACTGCACTCTGGAGGGCAAGCTTTGACCTCAGTAATTTGAGAGAAGCCTTCGAAAGGCATCAGAGGAAAAGTCTGAAACTTTCAGTCTTCCTTCTGACTTTAAATAATTCCCGTGCTGGCTAAAACTAGATGAGCTAAGTAAAGGCCTTTATTAGGATAACAAATCATTTCTAAAATCGAGAAAGGCACAAGCTTCCTGCTAAGGATAAAAAAAGGTATCCATGCAGGGCTCTCCCTGTTGTGTAGCAGTGAAAGTAGGACTTGGTTTACTCCTTTATGGACAGGAAAATTGTTGCAGATCAGAATTGTCTTCTCTTTCCTGGACAGAGAAAGAATGTATAAACTAACGAAGGAAATGTTTATTTTTAAAGAAGAATAATGTTTTAGTTCTATGTTTTCATATTTGATTTTTTTCATACATATGTGTTAGAAATATAATGAAATGTCTAGTTTCTCAATTGAAATCATGAAGAGTACAGTTTAGAAATTAGGTATCTCTAAATTGTTCCTTTCATGCATTATCCATAATTACATTAAGATATATTATCTAGTTATTTGGTTCAATAAAGCTTAATGGGGCTAGGTAATGAAAATGAACAGACTAGAAGCCAGAGATGATGGTGGAAGCCTGAGGGAGATAATGACAAGAAATTATCTTGGGCTTATTCTTTAGGGCCTCAAAGGGGAGAACTATTTTTCCGTTAAGGAATACATGCGAGTGCTTTGGTAAATGGGGCCTTCCTTAGTTTATAGCATCATCCCTGAACTAAAAGAGTTTGTTTGAGAAGACCATCGTATGCTAGTCATTGACAGACCTGTGGAACCATAAAATGAGCTGCAGGAGGGACCTTCCAGACTGTCACTAGTCCATCCTCTCCATTTTATAGGTGTGGGACCTGAGCTAGACTGAGCAGGGTGCAGGGAGAAGAGGCCTGAGCAGGCAGGCCACCTAGAATCTCGTCCTGGCCCTTGTCAGGCACTGGCTGGGTGACCTTCAGCAGGCGCTTCCCCTCTCAGAGCTGCTGTTCTTTATGTAAACAATGAGTTTGGACTAGATGGACTATAAGATTATAGAAGTATAGAATCCTAAGTATATATTATTACATTTAGAAGGACTATGAAGGATTTATATAATCCTGATGTTCTTCAGTTATTGCCTGTAGTTCCTGCTATTACTGTAGCAGTATTTACATTTTGAAGAATTATAATGGGCTTTTACTAATCTGGGTTGCTCTTGATTGTCTGAATAGAAGCCTAAATCGTCACAGACTTGGATATAGATTTTCCTTTTTTAATAACACACACACAACACACACACATTCATTCACACACACACACCCCTATCTATTCTAATAAAACAGTATCAGAAGATTTTAAGTCTTCTTAAATGTATAATCAGGGATTTGCCCTTTTAAAATGGGCAAATACTATAAGCATATTTTTTTGATTTGCTTTTATTCCAGCTGTGTAAGAATAGTAACTACACTAGAACACATCACAAATTGGGGTTTGTTTTTTTTTGTTGTTGTTTTTTGCCTTTACGACATTCAAATAACAAGCTCTCACCAAATTCAAATCCCAATGTTTTTAAAAATACAGACCTCAGAGGAAATAAGGTTTAAGTAGGCACTTCTAAATATGATTATAATTCTTATAATTAATGATTTCTTGAGCAGACATATCAGAATTTTGACATCTAATTGAAAGTTGTTCCCTTCAAAACCTGGTTTTAGTTGGGAAGTTAATACTTATTCTGATGATGCTGCCGTCATTCAAGTTATTTTTGAAACTCTTCTCCTTAGAAATAATATCAAGGAAGATGATACGGTATAAGAAAATCAGTATATTATCTAATTAGCACCACTTTTAGCATCTAAAAGTATATCCTTTCTTGATCTCCTTTTTCCACCACTCCTGGTTCTGAGTAACATTTAGCTGTTTCCAAAAAGCAAAATCACCCCTGCAAGATGAAGAGTGGTCACTGTTGAAGACAGTAGAAAGAATAATCCATAGGCAATTCCCAGGGAGGATCTTACAATAGAAAGTGAAAGTGATCAAGTCTTAATTTCTTTAATATTCTGGATAAGGGAACCTTTATGGTTCCTTGGTCTTTAGTATGGCTTAGAAAATTGATAGATACGGATTTTAAAATACGTCTGAAAGAGGTTGCCTCTTTGTTCAGTGTCAGTTGATATTGGACTTGGCTCTTCCTGAATTAGAATTATAGAACCTGGATTGCTAATACTTACAGGAATACAAACCCAAGAAAAGAAGCTATTTTCTCAAGATGTAATATTAATTTTGTTTTGTTTTTAAAACTTATTTCCTGCTCACCTGACAGATCATTGATCATTTTGATTCAAACCAACATAGCCTTTCCCAGGTCAGGAACAGTTCTGCCTTTAGCGGTGCCATGGGAATGACCGCCCAGAGATAAGGGGGATCTGCATTCAGCTGAATAAAGACATGTTTTAGATACTTCGGGCCAAAACACAGCCTCCCATAATGAGGTTTTTCTGTGATCTCCCAGAGTCCTTAACCTTCTCAGTCTGTAAGATTGTCAGGCCCCCATAGCCACTAACTTGGAGTTTGGGGATAAAAATGACAGGATTGCCCAATGTACTGAATTACGCAAATTAGAGGCTGCCTGGCAGAACAGAAAAACTATTACATAAATATTTAGAATGGAATCTTTACTGAAATACTCCAGATATTGCAAATTTATCTTCTGTTCCCCTCTAGAGACTATAATTTTACCAACACAAAGTTAGCCTTTTCCTTTTCCACACTACTAATGTTCCTAAAGTTGGTTGTGTTTGGGTTTCTTGAATCAAAATGAATCCCAGATGGCCACTGTTTCAAATAATCTGTAACAAGATACTATTTTGCTTCCCTTAGGTTTCCTTTCACTATGATGGGAGAGGGAGGCTCCCTGGGTAACGCTAGCTTATGCAAGAAGTTACCAAATGGTGGTAGTTGCTAGAATGGAAGACACTTTCTTGGTTCCCACTTTGATGTAGTGTCTTGCATTTAACTCTTTTCCTGTGAGTTATTTGCTCTGCCCTGTTGCACATCCCTCTGTCACATGGATATATATTTACCATAGGTCTTTAACCTGTCCTCCCCAAGAAGACAAAACAAACAGATGTACATGAAGCTATCTTATGCAGTAAAAATGTGAAATTTGAACATTGCTACATAAGCATTGTATAAAAAACAAGTCTGTAAAGAAATTTCTTATGTAAACCTACTGGGGAATAAAGACTTTTATCTGTTCAAATGGGATCATGCTGTTTAGAGGTGTAAATAAGTTTAAATAGCTGACCTGAAAACCCACTTTTGCAGAAAAGACTTAAACACACTGTTGAGTGACAGTAAGTACCAGTGCACAAGAAAGCGTGGATGCGTGTGAGAGACATACCGTGGACGTTTTAATGAGTCCTGGCTACCCCTGGAGAATAAACCTACTGCAGTCAAGGAGAATAAAACGCCTGTGAGCCTACATTCGATATGACCAGACATAGGGTTGTAAAATGGAGCACAGATTTGCAGCTTCCTTCGTCTTATTTAATCTTTAATATACCCCTTCCAATTTAATTAAACATTTTATGTTGGCAAGAACAATTTTATGCCTGGTGAGAAATCTCTCATTTAATCGCCCCATTGGTCTGAGAGGCACAGTGCAGCATCACTAGCCAGCACTGGCACCCATCAAGTCCCTTATTTCCCAGTCGTGGATGTCAATGCAGCCACCCAACAGATGGCAGAACCGAATGCATCGTTTTATCATCTAAGCCAAAAGGTCGTGGAAATGATTAGTTTGGAGTACATCTCTTGATTCCCTGATTCGGTTCCAAGACTTTAAATTTCAATTGGTGCTGCATTCCTGAAGTTGTTGTGAAGGGATATTTTGTGTCCTATTCACTAACTATATGAGAAGCCTTCTCAATACTCCAAGTCTTCTTTTTCAGTTTTTGGCAAGAAATTATGTCTTCAGTACTCCCTGTAATTGTTATTTCGGTTCATGGTATGGGGAAAAGTCAAATTCTTGTTGTGCATGCTATGTTGCATTAAGGAATATCCAGCCTGAAATTTAAGTCTTCAGATTTTGATTCTTTAGAGAGTACACTGATGACCTTCACTGTGTCAATGAGATAAAATTTCCAGGGTAACCCCATCCCAAATGATTCAGCACTTTTGGTTGCTTTGGAAGTTAATGAGGAGCTAGTGAGGATAGTTGCCAAGTCATCAGGTACTTTTTTGGGCCTCCTTTCCCATTTCCTGCAGCATGTGAGTTCTCATGAAATGTATATAATTTGGAGCCTCAAAATAGACTAATATGGAATTACCCTAGTAGAAGTATCAAAGTATGCTTCACCAGGCACACAGGCCTACATCAGAGCAAGAAAAAGAAGTGTTTTGACTTCTTGCTTAATTTGATATGCTTAAACCAAAATAAAAAGAGGCATGACCCAGTTTGAGGGAATTATAATAAAACCCTACCTTAGACTCATGATAAGACCTTTGTGCATACCATGAGGCCAGGCTCTGGGCTTAAGCTCCTGAGGCACAACAGACTGTGTTTACTAAGCTCTGTGGTCACAGGTTACCTGCTGTGACATTGCTATTGGCTACCAAAGGAACTGGGCCAAGGTGTGAGGTTAAATTGGAATAAATTCTTCATTTCTGGTAGGCAGACTGCTTCAAATGTGTTTTCCTGTTGGTACAAGGCTATCTTCATATACAAGGACTGTTCACCCTGAAAACACTTGTTTTCCCTGTAAGAATGCATTCACATACTCCAAAAAAGACCTTTAACTGCCAACAAGATTTAATCTACCTTCTGTTTGTAGTTATTTGGAATTTCTCCTTCTCTTGACTACCTTGTTTCTTATACTGCCACCACCAGGATTCCCTAAGGGAATGTGGATGTCCGGGCTTCCCCCATATTCTCTGGCATTTCTTTGCCCTTGAGAGTGCCAGGCCTGGAGAGATGCAAAGGGTGGTTATGCTCTGCCTTAGTCACACTGCACTTCCTCTAAAGAGAATGGAAAAGTTGAGAGACTTGCCCTTCCCAGAAGAATCCTTTAAATGTACTTTTCCAGGCCTACGAAGCTGATTGATGCTGCTGAAAGGAGAAGAAATAGGTTTGGTCCTTGTTTTGAAGAACAGGAGACTAGTTTTTCCTTCAAAGTAGATGTTATGGTGTTTTTATGACTGTTTTTGTGAATAATTAAAAGTTATTGAAATTTGAAGTATGATTTTCCCATTACTCACCATGAAGGGCATAGAGTATGCTCTATGTTGGAAGGTTGTCTAAATGGGTTATTGACCACAAACTCACCTTTTAACAGAAATAGTTTTGATGGGTTAAATGTGTTCTTCTGTCCTGTCCAACTCTGGGTAAGGGTATACACATGCAACCTTGGTACTTAATGGTTCTCAAAATGTAACCTAGCACTGCAGGAATCCAGAATGCCCCTGATTCAATAGATAGCTGCTTTTTGTCAGTCTCTGCAACAATTGTTTTGACCAAAATCAAGTTAAATTTCCAAAAAACACTGACTCCAGTCAAACTAGTGTTCATTTCAATTACTGACCTCTGTGATGCCAGAGTTAGCTATTGGCTTAAGTTTTCTATTTTTTCCCTGAGAGATATTTTGCTTTCCTACAGAACCAGCTTAATAACATCAGTTTTCAGGGTAGTTTTGGAAGGTGAGAAACTGTGCTTTAGTTTTGACAACTGGAAACTTTGTCCAACCCGATACTGTGTGAGGAAGGTGGCTCAAGGAGTTTTAGGGACCTTTTGCGCCTTTTTAAGGTTTGGCAAATTCTATTTTGGAAAACTTCTTTGCCCCCCTTTCATTTGAATTTCTTCCCAGAAATAATCATCTTGGTATCACTGAGACAAATGTAATTATACTTGCCTGAGAAATTAGGATCATGTCTTTCCACGTACATGGCAAGGGAGAAGGCGTTCCATTTATTTCCTGTCAGCTAACTGATGCTTTTGTATCATCAGGTAGCTGCACATATTAACATTGTAATGCAAGGAAAAATTTATTCTCTTCAAAATCATATTCTTCAAATACTATTCAGAAGGCCATTTGGCACCAGTACAGAATTTAACTTAGCATTCTAATTTGGAATTCACTGAATGCGTTCAGACTATTAGAAAAGGAAGTAAAAATGGGGGAAAACCATTTTTGTTTGTTTCTGAAAATAATATTTAAGGTCAGAGCTGTTTAAAAAGAGGCACTACTAAAAAGTTATAGAATTCAGAGAAACATAGTTATTTTTGTACAGTATCTTATATAATGTTCAGACCTCTCTCTACATTCTCTTTACAATGTAATGTCCCTAAGTGACTGATTTCCCAATAAACTGATTTCAATGCCTCTTCTGCTGTGGTCTGTGTGTTTAATTCAAGCAGAAACTTTAGCAGGGGATAATTTTTAGCAGACATTTCTACCAGCCAATGGTTTGCATAGGAGGGGAGAGGGTCGATGTGGGAAGGGGATTATTGATCTGTACAGAGGTTCTGAGTCATCTATGGCTCCAAATCATTGTACCAAATATTCTTATCCTGGTGGGTTGGGAAACTCCAGCGGTATTTTTTTATTGAGCCCATGGTGAAATGATACCCTTACCCCCAACCACCCTTTCTCTGGATTCTTCTTGCTTAGTTACATATGCCTTTTTCCTGCCCTCTTGCTAACATGTGCCCAATGACATACTTCTAACCTGCTAATATTTCTTGGAAGGTAAGCTCTCTTGCATTCTGATAATTGTCTATTTGATTTTAAAAGCCAGAGCACCCTGAGGCACCTCTACCTAGATAGAAATAGACTAGTATATTGGAGTTAGCTAATACTTCCATAATTACCCATGCATTTTACTCCTTCTGCTTAAAGAACGTTACGATGGATTCATTTAAGCAGCGGAGATCTTTACTAACTTAGAAGACTGAAAACAAAATTCCAGGGCAACTCCAGCTGAAGGTGACTTACTTAGTATGATTTTGATTCTGTATCCTCCCCTTAGAAAGTACCTTCAGTATTTGTATTTTGGGCACTCTTGTGCTCTTGGAGTAGTGCTTGTGATGTAAATCATCGGTAAACTTGCATTTCTCGAGCAGCCATGTTCTGCTTCTTTTCAGAGAGTTTGACCTCTGCATGTGGAGCACACGGCCACATGCCCAATACTGAATTGAGTCATCCCAGACAGTGTTTCTACATAATCCAAAACTGTCATGGTATATGTGCAGATGAGTGACTGGGTTTTCATTCCATTATGAGCCAGTGCCAGGTAGAGCAGGTGTCCGTGCCTGGCTCCGCGAGTAGGAGCATCGCGTAGTTACGCTGAATGTCTGTGTGCCTAACATCTTCATCTCCTTTCCTGTACCTTGTGCCTATCATGTTCCAAAATGTGAGATAGTGATTGGTTGTGTTCCAGTTTGTGTGCAGTTTCCTTGCCTGACTTTTATTTTTTCTGTTTTTCCTTTTCCACTTTCAACATCTATTATTTGGTCCCTACAATGTTTCTGCCGCGGGTTGACCATTAAATGTTCCAAAAGCAGTTGAACCGACCTACACATTAATTCTGCATTTTATGCTTTTCTAGGTCTCCAGAGAGAGTCCAATCCCTGTCCTGTAATAACTGTAGAGCACTTTAAAGAATCGACGGGTGTTAAAGGCCTTCCCCTGTATGCAGACCCCTCCAGAGTACCTGGCGCAAAGACTCAGAACAACTTAGAATCTGACTACTTGGCCAGAGATGGCCCTTCAAGCAACAGCTCGTTCCACAGCAGCGAAGAGGAAGGGACTGACCTTGAAGGAGACATGCTAGACTGCAGTGGGTCTCGACCTCTCCTTATGGAGTCTGAAGAAGAAGATGAGAGCTGCAGGCCACCCCAGGGGAAGCTGGGAGGAGCCATTCCATTCACTCCACCAGAAGTTTCTACTGAGCAAGCAAAGGCAGTGCAAGGTGGAAGAAAGAACCAGTTCCAAACCCTCACACAACCAGCCAATGATGGTCTCGGTGAGCCAGATGTTTTTGCCACAGCCCCCTTCAGGAGCTCAAGGCTTCCAACTGATGACATGGACATTTTTTCCAAAGCCCCATTTGTCTCCAAGGGCAGTGTGGCTTCTTCCCAGCCGGAGGAGGCAGATGTGTTTTTGAGAGCTCCTTTTACTAAGAAGAAAAGCGTGGAGGAGTTAACAGTTGTGCAGAGCACCTCCCAGGAGCTGCCTACACAAGCTAGTCTCTTGAGTCAGACAGGTGACGTCCCTTTGCTCTCAGGCCTCGAGAGAGCTGCGTACCCCTCTGTCCGAGCTCAGTATTCCATGGCTGGTTTTGTGCAACAGTCTAACCTCCCCTCCCATTCTGTGCAAGCAGCAGACCATCTTGACAGCATCTCTCCCAGGGGTTCCTCCCTGGAACCCGGGGGCCATCCTAATGACAGAAATAAAGGACCTCAGCCCCAGAAAGAAGGTGTGTCAGGCCCAGTGGCTGGCAAACCATTCCGCCCCCAGTCCTTATCCAAATATTCCCGTCACTATAGCCCAGAAGATGAGCCAAGTCCAGAAGCCCAGCCCATTGCTGCCTACAAAATTGTTTCACAAACCAACAAGCAGTCAATAGCTGGCTCTGTTTCCATCACACCCCTTTCCTCCAGGACTACAGAGCTGCCAGCTGCTGATCCTTTCGCCTTAGCACCCTTCCCTTCAAAATCAAGCAAGCAGAAACCTTAGGAGCAATACCTGGGCCTTAGGCCTCTGTCTCCCCCGATCCTCAGTGCCCACCAACCACATCACTCCCAGCTGAGCCTTTCCAAGAAGAACTATTATCAATTACCTTTTAATTCCCTGCATCAGAGCAGAACTTCAGTCAACAAACTCAATTGCAGTGATACTTAGTTGAAGCCCCTTTAAGTTATGTTCGTTTCTTTTGTTTATGTTGATTTATGGATTTTCAGACATTTCCATCTCCTTCATGGGAATCTTCCACCTCCACCCAGAACTCTGCTTTTTTTGGCCCAGAAACTGTTTTCATCCAGAAATACTTCACCCCAATCCCAAAGGGGCCATGTTACTGCTAGTTTTAATTCCTGTAGCTCCTGTTCTAAGTCATACCCATTGAAGAATCAACATTAGTCCCTCCAGGGCTTGATTTAATACTCTTGGAAAGGGGAGATTTCTGGAAAGAAGAGCAAGATAAAAACCCTGCATATCAAGAGGAAGTATAATCCTGCAGCTACTAATCATTCCTTTAGAGCCCACAGCTCTAGAAGGAGTCTCTGGATCTGTTTGAGTCTGTGTGCAAGCCGGGCTGGCCCTTGTGCGTGCAAGCGTGTGTCTGTGGATGTGTAATGTGCATCAGGTCCTTCCCTGTGTAGAAACAGATGCAGATGGAATGACTGTGCTCATGCCTAATCGTGTTGGCAGGGCCTTACCCACATCCACACTTTTTAAATTAGTACGAGTGCACAGGTATGGGCATGTGCGTGTGTGTGCGAGTGTGCGTGCACGCGCACAGGAAGCATTTCTCCTCTAGGTAAATCCTGTCCCACCAGGTCTACCCCTGCAGTCAGATCACTCACTCACTGGCATTTGTCTGCTCACCTGACTTGAATCCTGTTTTTATTTATTTTAATTTTCTTCTCATGGCAAAACTGAATTCATTGGAAGGCGTAGGGAGATCCTGCTGGAACTGAGGTTTCAGAGTGGATTTTTCTTCTCCAGAATTTGCTCTTTGCTATTAATAAATTCCATTTGCCCGATTGTAAAAAATTAATTATCCTTATACATTTTTCTCTCACAACTGTAAAAAAGAGCACCTTGTTACAGTTCCAGCCACTGGGTATGTGCACTCAGTGCCGTTACTGTGGAATTCATGAATCACAAGACTAGGCTACAGACTAGATTTGCTTGTTTTTTTGTTTTGTTTTTTTTTCTGAGTCCTTGCCATCTTTCTCTATTGCCTCTTGAGGAAATATAAATCTGAGACATAGAAGTTAAGTCTGGGAGAATGGAAAAGAGCTGAATCGGCTAGGCATGAAAGCTTTTAAATTCTCTGTCCCGTTCACATGTTGAAGTAGGCCAGATGGGTGACTGACTTGTGTTTTTGAAAATGGCTTTTATTTCTGAAAAGACATATTCCTAGCTTTTTCCATACCCTTCATTATTAGTGCCTTAAAACCTACATTAAAATAGGAAGTTCAACTTAATGGAAAGAGTTGCTGCTGCAAGTTTCAACTTGAAAGCATCCTGTGACTCCTAGTACATATTAGTGACTTCCCCGTTAGCTGGAGAGGGTCACAGAGTTGTTACCCAACCAGATTAACAATATAAGCATTATTGGAAATTCATCCAAGAATCAAGCCTAAATGCCAAATTCTGTTGAAATTGATTAGGTGTGATATTCTTTAAAGTTCAGGGATCTTGGCAGTAAAATAAGAACTACCTTTTAACGCTTTTTTCTTTTGTGGTTAGTCTGCACTTCACATATCCAGGATTAAAGATAATTGGCACCGTGTCGGGGTTATCACCATTGATTTTCCAACTGAGGTCTCAACTGTACTAGAAATCTGTATCTTTGACTTTGGTGGATGATAAGTGTTTGTTCTAAGAGTTTGTCTTCTCCCAATTATCATTTCTGATTTTTCTGTGTAACCCTGGATACAAAATTGTCTTTCTAATTGAATGAATAATTCTGGCTAATGCATATGGAACTTTGTGCCACAGACTCTTCCCTTATTATCAAGGGATGCCCTCAAAAGCATGAACTAGAGGCTAGGAATATTCAGAGAGTGTTCTCACCCCAAATTAGAAATTCTTAAAAGTAGGAGGTCATTCTAATTCACTCATCCAAGCATTCAGTATTACTTCTGTAAGAGCCCTGCGAAATGTTTTTCCTCTGGCTATTTGATTATTCTAATCGAGTGGGTATTTTAATTATCAAAGTACAAGTCAGAATGAAATCATGGTGATTTTAATGTTTCAAATGGGTTTTTCAAATAAGAAAAAAATCATGGTAATTTTATTATGCAGTTGAATACTTTGTCAAGCATGGGCTTGTAACCTTTTTCTAATTCTCACTGGAGAAATGAGGAGGGATGGAGACTCTACATACCTTCTTTGAATAGGGTAATGAATTTAAACACATGCAAATGAGTTTTGTTTTTTTCTTAGTGATGAAAATATTTTCACTTGCGGATTAAGTATTAGTTAATAACTGGTGAATTCTGCAGATTTATATTGCAATAAGGTTTTATTCCCTATCTACTGGTTGTCTTTAGATTAATGGGGTAAATACATCATTTAAAGATAACATCTTCTTGCCAGAGGACATCCTGGATCTGAAAATTTGGAAAATTTCCTATTAAGGAGATTCAGGAGTGCCGGGGTGCTATGAATTGGTAGCAATGCATGTTTCCAACAACTGTACTGCAACAGGTTAACATAAAAGAGAAAAAGAAAATACAGTTATGTGTTGCTTAATGACGGGGACATGTTTTGAGTAATGCTTTGTCAGGCGATTTTGTCAGTGTGCAAACACCTTACTACTTACACAATCCTAAATGGTATACCCTACTACACCCCTAGGCTATATGGTGTAGCCTTTTGTTCCTAGGCTACAAACCTGTACAGCATGTTGCTGTACTGAATACGGCAGGCAGTTGGAACACGGTGGTAAGTATTTGTATATCTAAACATAGAAAAGGTACAGTTAAAATCCGGTATTATAATCTTATGGGACCACTGTGGTGTATGCGGCCCATCATTGGCTGAAACATCGTTATACAGCACATGAGTGTGTATACTCAACAAAATACTGCGCTTTCTTGTTTTAGATTATATGTTATTTGCTTTACACATTTGATAGGGTATACAGGAGCTTGTGACCTTTCAGTGGAAAGCAATGAGCCAGATTAAATTTAGACAAAGCATTGAGCCACAACATACACTGATGAACTCTTTAAAAACCCACAGTAATTGACTTACAGGCACTACTGAGTTAAGTTATCTTATGTGTGGTGAAAAATATTTAATGTATCGGCTGGGTGTGGTGGCTTACGTCTGTAATTCTAGCACTCTGGGAGGCCGAGGCGGGAGGATTGCTCGAGGTGAGGAGTTCGAGACCAGCCTGAGCAAGAGCGAGACCCCCGTCTCTACTGAAAAATAGAAAGAAATTAGTCTGGACAAGTAAAAATATATAGAAAAAATTAGCCGGGCATGGTGGTGCATGCCTGTAGTTCCAGCTACTCAGGAGGCTGAGGCAGGAGGATCGCTTGAGCCCAGGAGTTTGAGGTTGCTGTGAGCTAGGCTGACAGCACGGCTCTCTAGCCCAGGCAACAGAGCAAGACTCTGTCTCAAAAAAAAAAAAAATTTAATGTATGAGTTTCTTGGCCTCACATACAGCCCGTTAGTTCCAAATCCTTGGTTAGATTAGAAAATGGAATGCACAAAATATGACGCTGAAGCAGATGCTGGGAAGGACCTAAGGGAGTCTAGGGCATAACCCTATTTCATTTTGGGCCCACTTAGAGAAGAGTTGAAAATCTCATGCATAGGCTGGTATGTGTGTTTACAGGCCCATGTTGTGTCTGAGTTTCTTCAGGCAACCAAGATCTCTTTCTAAACTTTCAAAAAATACCGATATCTTATTGGCCCATTATTTAGTTGGTTTTAGAGTACATATACATCAGTGTTTTCAACTACTTGGCAGACATTTCACTGATGCGTAATGAAAGCAGATTTAAGTTTAATTACCAGAATGACAGTAGAAATTCTGTATTTGCTTCCATAAAGAAAAATAAAACATAGATCAGATAATATGATATGTATGCAGTATATCACATAGGAAACTGGAGAAGGGTGAGATCCAGTTCACTCTCTAGTAGGAAAGATACAACTTAAAATGGAATCGCTTGGTTCCCTTTAATAAAGAAAGATGTTATTCTCTCCTGTATCTTTGGAATTAAAATCGTAGAACACATACCCATCAACTCTGAAATGGCTGCTGGTCACACAGATGCAGTTTTATCTGAGAAATTTCAAACCCAAATTACCGTGATGCAAGGTACGCAGGAGAGCTGCAGAAAAGACTGTAGCCTCTAAGGAAGTAGGAGCACCTGTTAATGTTCCCACCGCCCCTGAGTTCTAATCCTCCAATCCTGCCTAAAGGAGTAAACTTTGAAGGTTTTAAATGAAATCATCTAATTTAAATTCTTGGCTTTTCCATTGTCTTTGTCAACTAATACTTGTAGATGTCGTGTTTTGTTTTGTTTTTTCAACTGCTGGAACACTTGCAAACGTGATACTGAAAACTTCACTAAAGGAAGAGTTTCAAAATGCTTGAAAATAAAAAGTAGTATCTGGTTGGTAATGATTTTGGCTCTATCCCTGGAAGTCTTCTGGCTCACCTCCCTGTTCTGTTCCCACTTCATTTCCTCACTTGACATTCCTTTGTTTTGACCATACCGATAAGTGGAAGATGAAAGTACAGTTGAATGATCATGTTAACTTTTATTTGCCTCCCTGGTTGCTGTAAACAGTTTCTTCTTTAGTTTCATCCCAGCCTGTGACAATCCCACCAAGTAAGAATGAAATGGCTCACCTTCCCTATTTCTTATGGACTAGAAGAAAGGGTGAAGGGAGGTTGGCAGGACCCCAGCCTTAATGGGTGGAGACAAAACCCAGAGGCAGCTCTCCACCTTGATCTTACACAGGCCCACAGTGCCCCAGAATGCAGGGGCAAGTTTATGTGTGAAGGGACTCTAGAATAGCTGGTAAAAATGGCTACATGTTAACCACTCGTGGCTTAGTATGGTATTCCTATAACCTATAATTCTGTAAATTTAGTCTGAGCTATCTCCCAGCAGTCATCAAGTATGTGTGACCCAGTTTTAAGTTTATAGCATGATAACAATGTTCTTGAAATCAAGTCAATGTTACCTGCATTGCATTGTTATAGAAATACATGTACATGTTAAAGGAATCAGTTTGATTCCTTTTGGCAAAGAATTGCAGAAATGGTTTTTACCTATGTCAGTTAAAGTAGGATAGGTTAGACATTGAGGTTGAGGGGAGACAGTGTAGCCTTTTCACTCTGAAATGGCAAATCAGGTGTATTCTCTGAGTCTACCAGAGATTCCTATTTGAGGAGTGTGAATGGAGTGTGTGTGTTTTTGTGTCTATGTGCGCACTCACGCATCCTCATGCTTTCTTCTGTAGTGTTATTTCAAGCCCTCCTAATAAAGGCATCCAAAGAATACTGAGAAGTGACAGTAGGTATTTGACAGAGTAAATTTGGTTCCTTTTGCCAGAAACTCTCAAAGTTAGAGCTGGAATTGTTCTCGATAAAGGTGGGGAAAACCGGCCATTGCTTTAGCCTCGTTCCCCAAGTAAACATCTTGTCACCTACAAGGATGAAACTCAGTATGGCTCGTCCTAAGGGCTCATGTGTGGCATTGGGAGAGCGGGAGTGACCAGAACACCACAAGGCCTGCAAGATGTTATTTTGACTGAGAGAACATTTGACATCATTTATTAGGGAATAGAAACCAAATAAAGGCCAAGGACCATGACCATTCCATGGAGAAGAGGCGAACTCCCTCTGCTGGCTACTTGGCGCTGACTGAGGAGGTTTACTCAACCATCAAGAGTACTGAGGTCATCGGGCCTCAGAAAATAGTGATGTGCACACAATCTTAAGGGCTGTGAACAAGATAAAGTAGAGGAAAAAACATAAAGTCAATCTTAATGGTTTTTGCAATACCTCTTATTTACAGACCATTGGATTTATGTTATTGCACTCTTAGTGTGATTTATCTTATGTATCTTGATAGTTTTTATGAATTGTTTGAGTTGTAAACTCCTAGTCCCTTTATTAAAATGGACCTAATTAAGTGATTTATGCTTTGTGTTATTTCTTAACTCAGCTCTTCCTAGGATTGAAGGGATCCATGGGCATCTTTCACTTAGTACAAAGCCGTGTAGTATGCTTTTAATATTTCTGAAGAGAAACCAGCATTAACATAAAGAGAGAAGTCTTAGGAAAAATGAACCTAAGAATTTTAAAAATTGATACTGTGAAGGAGAACCTGCCTGCCTGTTTCCTTTCCAAATCTGAGAAAATAACAGTGATATTTGACTGAACTTTAATGAGCTTGACTTTGTCATAATTCAGGGAGAACTGGTAAGATGCCAAGTTCACAGAATGTGTTATCTGAAGAAGATTCAGGGATCCATAGAATTCTGGTATAATATGCATGAGTAAAGCGAAAGTTGCCTACTTTTTCTGAGAATTGATTTAAGATCTAAATACATACCCCACCTAGTTCTACAATGTGAAGTCCTTATGCTTTTCCTATTTCAAATACGCTCTGATCAAAAATGCAGTCAGTCTTCCCTGTGACTCTGCAGCTGCTCTGGAGGAAGCCCTTGCAGACTCCCCTTGAGCCCTCTAAGGTGTGGGGCAGGGCCCACCGGTGGTGACTGAGCCCTGCCTTTTATGTAGGGAGCTCAGGAGGAAGACGCACCAGCTCTCACACGTGGACTTGGTTTGCATTCACCCCTCTGTGACTCACTTTTGCCCCTGAGGCTGCTTGGTAAGAGACCAGCCAGGAAGGAAGTGTCCTTGTATCGCCTCCTAACTTAGAGCCAAGTGGGAGGAACCAGGGTGAGGCCCAGGAAAAAGCCATCAACAGATGGTTTCGGCCTGCTTCTCTAGATTTGGAGACAAAGCTCTTTTCCTCTCCCTTTTATGTATTTTTCCTTGAGTTCATCTTTTCTTATATTGGAGTAGTAAAATCTAGAGGGCTTAGCTTAGCACGTCAGCTAATGTGGAAGGAGTCCCTCAGCCTGCTCTTATATAAGCTTAGCCCAGAGACCCAAAAGGAGTCTTAAGTATTCCCTTCAGAATGCAGCCCAGGTCTCTAATTCAGGGGTTTGGGGGCCAAAACCATAGCTAGATAATGGGATTCCTGAAGTCAGATACAGTAAAGCTAGTAGTTCTAACAGATCTCCCAAGTCTCATCCTTTTAAGCAGGACCTTTTGATCCCAAGGACATACTTTTTCACTCTTTAAAGAAACCTCGGCTTGGCGCAATGGCTCACACCTGTAATCCTAGCACAAGGCAAGAGGATTGCTTGGGGCCAGGAGTTAGAGACCAGCCTGGACAACATACCGAGACCCCATCTCTAAAAATAAATTAATAAAATTAGCCCAGTGCGGTGGCACACACCTGTAGTCTCAGCCACATGGGAGGCTGAGGCAGGAGGATCCCTTGAGCCCAGGAGTTTGAGGTTGCTGTGAGCTAGGATGACGCCATGGCACTCACTCTAGCCTGGGCAACCCGGTGAGACTCTGTCACCAAAAAAAAAAAAAAAAAGAAAGAAAACTTAGGTTATCTGAGCAGAATTGATCATGGTTTTCTCATAAAGTAACCAAAAATTAAATATAAACTGCCAGCATTTATTAAGTTTATAACGAATGTTGGCAGTACGAATCGAGTGAAATTCAAAATAGCTAAACTATACACGATTAAAAATTAATGGAGGGCCGGGCGCGGTGGCTCACGTCTGTAATCCTAGCACTATGGGAGGCTGAGGCGGGCGGATTGTTTGAGCTCAGGAGTTCGAGACGAGCCTTAGCAAGAGCGAGATCCCATCTCTCCCAAAAATAGAAAGAAATTAATTGGACAGTTAGAAATATATAGAAAAAATTAGCCGGGCATGGTGGCGCATGCCTGTAGTCCCAGCTACTTGGGAAGCTGAGGCAATAGGATTGCTTGAGCTCAGGAGTCTGAGGTTGCTGTGAGCTAGGCTGACGCCACGGCACTCACTCTAGCCAGGGCAACAAAGTGAGACTCTGTCTCAAAAAAAAAAAAAAAAAAAAAATGGAGGAGTGAAATCTTGGCAAAATTTTAATCAAAATTTTAGCTTGGAAAATTGAATTTAGTAAGCATAGTGACCACAAAAGAACTCAGTGGCAGAAGATATCATTGGTAAAACTTGAAATAAATCAAAAATTGACTAATAAACCTCCACTGTGAAATGTATATGTAAAAGACTGGATCCTGGCCAGGCACAGTGGCTTCCAGCATTTTTGGAGGCTGAGGTGGGAGGATCACTTGAGGCCAGGAGTTTGAGACCAGCCTGAGCAAGAGCAAGACCTCATCTCTACAAAAAAATAGAAAAATTCAAGATGGATAAAAGACTTTAAGGCATGGAACCATAAGAATTCTGGAGGAAAATGTAGGAAAATTCTTCTAGATATCAGCCTAGGCAAAGAATTTATGACTAGGACCCCAACAGCAATTATGACAAGAACAAAAATTAACAAGTGGGATTTGATTAAACTAAAAGCTTCTGCACAGCTAAGGAAACAGTCAACAGAGCAAATAGACCACCTACAGAAAGAGAAAAAATATTCACAAGCTGCACATCCAATAAAGAGCTAATATCCAGGATTTACAAAGAACTCAAGCAAATCAACAAGAAAAAAACAACCCTATTAAAAAGTGGGCAAAAGACATGAACAGAGGCTTCTCAAAAGAATAAACACAAATGGCCAATAAACATAAGAAAAGGCATAACATCATTAATCGTCAGGGAAATGCAAATTGAAACAATGAGATATCACTTTACCCAAGTTAGGATGGCTTTTATTAAAAAGTCCAAAAACAATAGATGCTGGCATGGATGCAGAGAGAAAGGAATGCTTATACACTGTTGCCAGGACTGCAAATTAGTACAACCCTTATGGAAAACAGTATGGGGATTCCTCAAAGAACTAAAAGTAGACCTACCATTCGATCCAGTAATCCCACTATCTACCCAGAGGAAAAGAAGACTTTTCATCAAAAAGACACCTGCACTCAAATGTTTATTGCAGCACAATTCACAATTGTAAAGATGTGGAATCAACCCAAGTGCCCATCAATTCATGAGTGGATTAATAAAATGTAGTGTGTGTGTGTCATGGAGTACTACTCAGCCATAAAAAAGATGAATTAATACCTTTTGCAACAATCTGGATGGAACTGGAGACCATTCTATGTGAAGTATCTCAAGAATGGAAAAACAAACACCACATGTACTCACTATTAAATTGGAATTAACTGGTGGATACACATGTAGAGAGGGAAGTAAAACTCAGTGGAAATCAACCAGGGGGAAGGGGAAAGGTGGGGAGGGGTGAAAACCTACCTAATGGGTACAATGAACACTATTTGGGTGATGGACACACCTACAGCTGGGACTCAAGCATTGCAAAAGTGATCTATATAACCTAAAACATTTGTACCCCTTTAATATATTGAAATAAAAAGAGAAGAGGAAAAAAAATTAGTCGGGCATGGTGGCACATGCCTGTAGTCCTAGCTACTGGGGAGGCTGAGGCAAGAGGATCGCTTAAACCTAGGAGTTGGAGGTTGCAGTGAGCTATAATGATGCCACTGCACACTCTAGCCTGGGTGACAGTGTGAGACACTGTCTAAAAAAAAAAAGACTGGATCCTGATGAAACTAATTACAATAAAATGGACATTGGCTTAATAGAGTTGCTTAATATAGTTTCTTGATGAAAATTCATCAATATTGGTATTAGCCCAGTTAAAATGTTTTCAGAAACATTGGATGAAACAGCCCCAGTGGTTCAAAATGTCCTGTGCCTGCACATGGGCTGTTTAAGTGAAGTCTAGGTGGCCATTAGCCGTATGGATCAGGAGAGAAGTTTTGACTGCTTTAGAGGAAAGTCAGCAGTGAGTGGTATTTGAATGCCCACGCATAGATGTGATCAATGAAGGAGAATGCAGTGTGAGGAGAAGCACTTATAACATCCTTTGGAACATGGGTGGAGGAAAAGAGCCATGAAAGAAACTGAGAAATAGGAGGGTGACACCAAAGCCTAGAGAGGAAAAAATTTCAAGAATAAGCAGTGGTCAGTAGTGTTAAAAGCCACAGATCAAACAAGACAAGGAGGATGCTCTTTGATTTGTCAGGAGGCCATTAATGATCTCAGCAAGAAAAATTGTAGGAAAGTGGTCTGGGCTGATTGCTGTGGGTTGAAGAGTCAGCAGTGGGAGAAGGATGGATGGTTCCATTTATACAAGGACGTTGTGTAATCCAAAATTTGCTTAACTCAAAACTGCTTTTCTTATAAATAAGAATTGAAAGTAAGGAGGATGTGTCCATGGCTCAACCATCTAGAGCTACTATAATTTAAGGGCACACTTTAGCTGCACTGATTCTTCTAGCAGAACACAACCCAGTCTCAACCACCATTTTTTAACATTATATGGTGGGCTTTTTTTCTTAAAAGACCTTCTCTCTCAAATTAATAGCCTTCTCCATATTTTACTATGTCTAACTTGCATTCCAATATTATTGATTCGGATGTGTTTCTTCCTCCAATTCTTGCATTAATAAAGTCATTTAACAGATATTTAGATGGCATTTTTAGGATATAAAAGTAGAATCCCACTATAGTATTAGTTAATGTTTAAAAAAAAGTCACTGTGGTAGGTGAAATAATGCCTCCCCTCTCCCCTGTCCTAATCCGCAGAACCTGTGAATGTTACCTTACAGGGTTAAAAGGGACTTAGCAGATATGATAAATCAAGGATTTGACATTGGGAGGTTATTCCAGGTTATCCATGTGGGCTCAACAAGTGTCCTTTGAGAGAGACAGAGGAGAGAGAAGGTGGCAAGGTGACGACTGAAGCAAAGATGGGTGCCCTTTGAAGTTAGAGGAAGCCAAGGAATACAGGTAGCCACTGGAAGCTGAAAAAGAGGAGGAAATGTAGAAATAATAGATTCTCCCCTCAGAACCTCTAGAAGGAACTGGCTGTGTTGACAACATCTTGACTTTAGCCCAGTGAAAATGATTTCAAACTCTCTCACCGTTTGGTAAGAGAAAAAAAATCTGTTGTTTTTAAGCCACTAAATTTGTGCTAATCTGTCACAGCAGGAATAGGAAACTAATACCATGTTAGCTGGATTTCTGTTTGAGTCCCCAGTTATCGTGGCGCCACTGTGTGGTAATAACAATTACTTCAGCCCACCCAGCTTTGAAACTGTGCTTTACCTGACAATTTTTAATATTTGCATTTATTTCATATTTTTCCACATGGAATTCCGACTTTATTAACCTCTAACATAGCATTTTCAAATTCATATAAAATGCAACCATATTAGAATGAAAGGCTGGGGAGTTTGTCTGTGGATGAAGGATTAACAGGGCAAACGTGAACATATGTGATGCCCACACTACTAGGCTCGGCAGCTAAGGAGAAACAATCTGCAGAGAGGGAGCAGAGGAAGACGAAGGAATAAGATAATGAAAAGTAAATGGACAACAAGCAGCCCGAGCATTCAGTTCCTGGTTTGTAAATCCCATTCTCCAATAACAGGAGCTAAGGCTCCAGGGAGAAATGCCTAATTATAGGGCTAGAGCAGAAATACAAGGAGCATCTTGTAGTGTAATGCCAGAAAGAAAGGAAGCATTTTAAAAGAAAAAAATCACAGAGACACAAGAGTCAACCTGAAAGAACTCCCAGTGGTCAAAGCTAGAACAAATGAAGCAATAAAATAAACACCATATTGTTAGATTATAACACAAAGTACAAATAAATATCCATGAGCCCATGCTGATATAAAAAATGATTGAATAAATAAAAGAAGAAAAAACAAATCTCTCACACAGAATTTCAGTTAATTTATGTAGATTCCCCACCGCCCATCCAAGGAAGTGGAACGTATTTCCACACACCTGAAGGTGGACTGTGCTTCCAAAAAGTAATGGTTGGAAAGGGGATGGGAGAGTGGGCATACAGTAATCACAGCTACTTGGGAGGCTGAGGTGGGAGGATCACTTGAGCCCAGGAGTTTGAGACCAGCCTGGGCAACATAGACCTCAGCTCAAAAAAATTAATCAAAAAAAACCTAAAAAAAATGCAGAAAGGGGTCAGGGGAATAACTTCACAGTGGAAAACCTGATAGACACCACTTTAGCCAGATGATCAAGGTCAACATCGACAGTGACGAGTCACACTGATAGTGTGTACCTCTGATACAATATAATGAGAAGGGCACCTCACCTCTGTGGTCTTCCTCCCTAAAACTCATAACCGCATTCTAACCAACAGAATAACATCAGACAAATCCCCACAGAGGAACACTCCCCAAAATACCTGACCAACACTCCTCAAAACCGCGTCATCAAAAACAAGGCAAGTCTGAGAAACTGTCACCGGCCAGAAGAGACCATGAGACATGACGAATAAAGGTAATGTATCTCAGACGGGTTGCTGGAGCAGAAAAAGAACATGAGGAAAAAAGTAGCGAAATCCAAATAAACTGTGGAGTTTAGTTAACATTGGTTCCTTAGCTGTGGCAAATGTACCATGGTAAAGTAGGAAGACAGCAACAGTGGAAACTGGGTAGGGGATATATAGAAACAAAATAATCTTAAACTATTCTAAAATAAAAAGTTTATTTAGAAAAATAAGTAAATGGAGCAAAGTCCCTGGGGGATGGCAGGGGTGGGGTGGGGCAGGTGGAGACCACAGGTGGAGAGTCTGGCTTTGGGCAAGAAAGATGCCTCTTCTGCTGTGGGAGGAAGGCGGAAAGATCAATGCTGTGCTGGGAAGAACAGACTTTTCCTCCACCCGCTTATGTTTAACTGGGGCCTGAAGACAGATTTTTAAATTCATGTATATACAGAGCAATTCACAGAAAAGTGCAACTCAAGGAGGTGGTTGGAACTTGATTTACAAACCACCTTAATTAGGGGAGGGCAGAGAGCAACTATGGGAAAACAAATGACTTTCAGGAAAGATAAATGGGCCTTTAGGAGAGTGGATGGGAGAGAGACTACTTTTGTGAGCATATCTGTTTAGGTAATTTCTTTCTTTTTTTTTTTTGAGACAGAATCCTGCCCTGTTGCCCGGGCTAGAGTGCCGTGGCGTCAACCTAGCTCACAGCAACCTCAAACTCCTGGGCTCAAGCGATAATTTTTTATATACATATTTTTAGTTGTCCAGATCATTTCTTTCTATTTTTTTAGTAGAGATAGTGTCTCACTCTTGCTCAGGCTGGTCTCGAACTCCTGACCTTGAGCAATCCACCCGCCTCAGCCTCCCAGAGTGCTAGGATTACAGGCGTGAGCCACCACGCCAGGCCTGTTTAGGTAATTTCTTATCCTGGGGCTGACTTGTCTCCAGTGATAGGGGTCAATCTTTCCTGGTTATGAAATCCCTCTGTTTTAGGCAGATAAGAGGGGGTGGGGAGGAGGAACTCTTTACAGTGGTATGTTCTGGATCCCTTCAGCAGAAAAAGATAACTGCGTATGTTTGGGCAGGGCAGGGACAATTTAGAAAGTCCATGCCTACCACTGCTACCACCAGTCTTTTTCCCTGTAAAATAAAATCTGCTAAAAACGAAGAAGGGATAAGTTTGGAGCAGCTAATAAAGGAGATGGTTACAATATATGCAACCAGTATTTTGAATAGAGTCAGTAAGATACAATCAAAAAGGGGCTTAAATGTGGTCTTTTTGATCTTCCTGTCTCACTCCTTGTCGAAATTTCTAGCAGATCTCATAGCTTTCTGGTCACTTTCAGCTGTTAGAATTATCTTGTTTTCTATCTTACTTTCTTTTCCAGTATTAAAAAGTGTAGCCAAGTCTTTAAAACTTCAGTCTTCCTCAGAGCTACTCTCCTTTCCCCAGGTTGGGCACAGGGGCCAGCCTCCTTCTCCTACACCTGGCTCCTGCAGGTTGGGACAGGGGGATGATGGGGCTTGGGATCAGGGTGCCGCGATCCTTTGCCTCAGCTGGGGTTGCATGTGGCTTTTTGCGCTGTTCCTGTCAGGGTGATGCATCCTTTAGTTTACGGATCCACAAACTTTGGCCTGAGGGACACATCGGGGACACAGATAACAACGGATTTTACATTTTTAATGGCTGAAAAAAAATCCAAAGAATAATATTTTGTGAAATATCATATGAAATTCAAATTTTAGTGTTCGTAAATAAAGTTGTATTGGCACACAGCCGCACCCATTCATTCACGTATTGCCTAGGGCTGCTTTTGCTTATTTGGCAGGGTTGAGTAATTCCAACAGAGACCATGTTGCAACTACTGAAATATTTACTCCTAGCCCTTTACAGAAAAGTGTGCTGACCTCTGTTGTAACTAACTCTGACAACCTGCTTCTCTTACCTCCTGCCTGTGGTAGAATATTCCACTCAGCAAGCTGGGGCCGCTCCTAACCAGAATCCCATCAGCAGAATCACGCAGGACGGCTCAGCCTGTCTCGATTCTACGGCACCCAGTTGGCCCATGGGAAAGTCTTGCATCCGTGTCCCATCAATTGTCAGGAGTGCAAGCTGATCTCCTGTTCTTCTCTCTTCGCTGTGCCATTTGTGGACTGCTTTGGCCGGCCTCCCACCTTTACCCTTCACCCCCAAACTCCTGAGGATATTCCAAGGACTCTTTTCACATTTATCCCAGGCACTGGAGAGACTGACTCAAAAGTTTGTGTAAGTCAGGAAGCCTGCAGCCAGAGAGTGAGACCTCACATTCCTCTTCTCATAGCCACCCTGGGGCTTTAAGGAATGATTCTCACTTGGCCTGTCTTATGTAACCTGGACAGTTTGGTCAGTGGTGTCACCATTTTTTAAATATCTCTTAGGAAGCCTAACCAAAATGTTAGAGCCCTTTTTATCCAGTGTCCTTAACTTTGAGGCTTTAGCCAAAACTCCAAGACATCAGGCAAGTCCCAGTCCATACCCTGATACACATAATATGCTGTGTAACTCTAAGGGGCATGATTCACATTGCAGCCTGTGTTATTGTGGCCCCTAGAATTAAGCAGGACACAACCTGCACAGGCTTAAGCAGCCCTCTAGCTACATATCCATAGCAAACCCAAATGACCAGGTGTTCCCAGGTGTTGTCTTAGATCTCAAATCTAAGGACTCCCAGATTTGGAGGTAAAAGGGGAGAGGTACAGTTTTAATAAAGGAAGCCAATATTTTTTTGGTGGTTGTTGGTATAAGTCATTAGGTATAAAACAGGAGAAGAGCTACAAAGCTTGCAGAGCAATTTGGGAAAATACTAAAGTAGGAATTTTGCTTTTAAAATGTTTATCCCAGATATTTAATAAGGAGGAATGGATTTCTTTTTCTCTCAAACAATAAACCAAAGGCAGTGTGCAAAGGGCTGTATGTAATTAGAGTGATACTTGGAATGCATTATCTTTGTTGTCATCTGTTTGTTTCTTGAGAACTTCACCAACCTCTCGGTAAAAATAGGGTCACAATACAGTATTTCTCTGTCTCTGCTCCCACCTTCTCTGCGGAAACTCCAATGACTGATGTCTCTCTCCAGCCATTCCTGGGTTCACACGTGCTTGAAATAGATTCTGTTCTGCTGCTGTTTACTTATTTACTTCTTTAACTTCTCTGCTGCCTGGGCCAAATCAGGCCCAGAAGGCTATTAGAAGAAAAAGATTTAAACAAATTTAATAGAGCTTAATCGAGCAAACAAGCATTGAGAATTGGGTAGCCCCCAGAGCCAGAATAGGTTCAGAATGACTTCGGAGCTGTCGCATGGTTGGATAAGACTTATGGACAGAAAAAGGAAAGTGACTTTCAGAAAACGGAAGTGAGGTACAGAAACAACTAGATGGGTACAGTTGGGCATCTGCTTTATGTGAACCTGGTTTATACAGTTGGCCACTGGTGGTTGACTGAAGTTTAGCTGCTGTGATTGGCTGAGGCTTGCTACTTGTTACAAGGGTCTGTTTACACATCAATTTGGGTTACCATTCATTACATATGAAGAAACGTTTAGGCTCAACTTAAAATACGTAAGGAGACATCTTTAGGCCAAACTTAGTAACTCCCTGCCTTTTGGGCAATCTATCAATTTTGAGAGATTGACCAAAACTTTAGGCATTGACATCACTCTGTCACTATAGTAAATTTTAGGTCTCAACTCCCACTGGGAAACAGCAGAACAGTGGGTTTTGTAAGGTGGGAACAAAGAAACAAAACAATTGAAAAAAAAAATCTGATTGGTTAATATCAGGGTGCTTTTTTGTAAGGGTTAGGGCAGAGGGGACTTCCTTTTATGCTAGAATCTCCTGTCTCCAGGACTGAAAAAAAAACAAAAACTGCTCTGTTGGGATCAGTCTGCTTCCTTAAAGCTTCAGTTTGATTATATGACATTTGGCATGAGTGATTCATTTTGGTTTGGTCTGGTCTGTTGGGGCCTAGTGCAGGAGCTCAGTCGAAAACAATGGCTTCCTATAATTTTGTTTAATAAGGCCAGACACCCATGGTATAATGTCTTCCTGCTTTTTCTGTCCAGACGGGGGCTGCTGCAGCCTGTTTCAGACCCCGACATCCAATCAGTGGTTAATTATGCTCCACTGGTCTCACTGGGGTACAACATGCTCCTTTCCTTTTGCTGGCGATAGAGCAGCAGGACCTGGGGCTCCAGGGCTCACACAGTCTTAGCTGTTTAAACAAAATAACTGCCTTCTTTTGTATGTCACCTTAGTTTCAAGCCCTCTCCCTGAGCCTGAGACAGAGTCCATGGCGGCTGGTACAGAAGACAGTCTGAACAGCAGGGCTCACTGATCTTGGATCAAACTTATGAATATCAACATTCCCCTGGGAGAGGATTTCTTCACCAGGACAAATTCTTTTCCAGAAGAGTTCACAATGCCATAGGCAAATATTTATCTGCTGGACCTGCCACACCAGCCTTCCAGAAATGCTCAAACCTGTCTCATTTCTAGTAACAACATAGGTTAGTCTACTGACCTCAGATGTCATTCCTTTTAAATGTGTCAGGAATTGGTCTCAAAGTTTTATAGGAGGATAAGGCAACAGCATCATTATAGCTACCTATGTGACAAGCTCAGTCCAAGACCCTGCAAATGCATTTTCTCTAGCCCACCCAACAATTTTCAGTAGGTATTGTTATCCACATTTTATAGATTAGGAAAGTTCTTTGTTCAGCAAGTACTTATGGAGCACTTACAGCATGCCAGGCAGTGTTCTAAGTACATGAGATGAATCAGTTAACAATATAAGCAAAGATCCCTACCCTTGTGGGGCATACACTCTAGAGGGGGGGAAACTGATGACAAACAATTAGCATAATAATGAAATAAAATATATATATATTAGAAAATGATTAGTTCTACAGAACTTCAGAGAGGTTTCAATTTAGCAAGTATATCTTGAGCACCTCTTAAATGCCAGGCACTGGGAGTAAAATCAAAACCATAAAGGTGGCATACCCATATGGTGTTTACGGTCTAGTGAGGCCATAGAGTATGTGGCAGAACTAGGAGTTAATGCCAGTGCTCAAATCCCTGTTGGGAACATCTTAAACTTTCATTTTTAGTTAAACACTCAGCAGAAGAATTTCCTCTTGTCTGAAGCCTTCCCTAGGCCTTCCTTTCCCCACCAGAGTCGTTGCTTACTTCTTCCACTGCCACTGGTGTGCCCTCTACATAGCCCCAGGTAGCACTTTGTTCCCTGGTGCTTTTGTTGATTTATATCTCTTCTTGGGGAGCTCTCTGAGACCAGGAATTGTTTTATTCATCTTTATATCCCTCTACCAAGGATTTTGATCATCTGTGAGTGACAGAAAACCTGATTAAACAGTGGCATAGCAAATTTGAGATTGTTTTTTCCTTATGCAACAAGAAGTCTGGAGTAGGTTGGGTGCTGGCAGTTGCTGGTGGTTGCTGGCTCATTGCCTCAGGGGTGTGTCATGGTTGAAGCAAGGCTGCCATGCCCCTGGCATTACTACACCTCTACAAGCAGAGAGGGACGGTCAGCTCCTAGGGCAGGAAAGCAAAGCTTTGTGACAATCCTGGCAGATTTCCACATTTGTCTTATTGGATGGAACTGGGCCACAGAGCCGCCCCCTGGTTGCAAGTGAGGCTGGGAAATGGGTTTTTTTAAACTGGACTCCTTGTTATCTGAACAAAATCAGTGTTCACAAACAAGGAAGAAGGGGAAAATAGATATTGGAAGGTATCTAGCATTGTGTGCCTCAATCTTCAATTCGAAGCACAGTGCTCAACATTGAGGAAGCACTTGATAAATAGCTATTGAATGAATGAATGGGTGTATGAGTAAATGACTTTTTGGTCCATGTCACATGGTCTGATAATCTACTTAGCCAACAGTTAAAACATAGTTGACATCTTTGCTAAAATGGTATTAGGGAAAATATCAGTTGTCTATCAGTTATCATTGTGAATGTATGTATATCTATGTGTGTGCAGATAAAGACAAGGGGGTATAAACAACGCTATAGATTCGTAGTAGTTTTTCAAGTAGTAGTTTTTCTTTTTCCTATAGAGTTTCCCTCCTTCTAGTATATTTGGGAAAGAAGGGAAAGCTATTTCACCTCTGCTCCTGGCTCGTCTGTCTGCTGTCCCTAGTTTCACATGCCACTGGATACAGTCCATTCCATAAAATGCTGCACTTGGCCTTGGCACAGCACCAGCTGAAAGGTGAACTGGACCAGGCCACACTTTCCTTCCTGCCTTTCCCTTTCTGCTGTCCACACAACCATCACACAGGGTTGAATGAGAATGTATTGGATGTGACAAAGGGTTGAGGTGACTCTATTCATTCACTCAACAAATACTTTTTGAGCACGTAATGTGTGCCACGTGCTTATTAGGTGCTAGGCATACAAAACTAAAGAGATTGCCATGTCTCTTATAAGGCTCAGAGTATAGCAGGGGAAAGGATCATTAATCAATACCCAGACCCATAATTTCAAGTTATGATAATGTGCTATGGTCTGGCCATGGTGGCTCACGCCTGTAATCCTAACATTCTGGGAGGCCGAAGTGGGAGGACCCTTTGAGCCCAGGAGTTCAAGACCAGTCTGAGCAAGAGCAAGACCCCGTCTCTACTAAAAATAGAAAAAATTAGCTGGGCATGGTGGCACATGCCTGTAGTCCCAGCTACTCAGGAGGCTGAGGCAGGAGGATCTCTTGAGCCCAGGAGTTTGAGGTTGCTGTGAGCTAGGCTGATGCCAGGGCACTCTAGTTTGGGCAACAGAGTGAGACTCTGTCTCAAAAAGAATACTTTTTAATATATATACATATTTAAATTCAAGATAATGTGCTATAAAGGAAAAGGATAGGGTGTTTTGAGAGAGAGTAACGGAAGAGACAATTTAGATGGGGATGGAAGGAGGTGACAGGGAAGGCCTATTGAGGAAGGGATATTTTAGGCCCAGACCTGGGGGAAACAGTACAAGTTAAGAAAAGAAGTGGGGAAAGGCACTCCCTGAAGGAGAACAATTTATACAAAGGCCCTAACGTGGGAAATAACTTATTATACTTAAGGAACTGAATACAGCCAGGGGAGGGGAAAGAGAGAGGAGGCCGGTAATCTGCCTTCCAGACACCTGTTGTGCATGCATAGAGAAGGGCACGCTTGCGCGCGCGCGCACACACACACACACACACACACACACGCGCAAAATTTTACGTAAATCAGATCATACCATACCTACTGTTTCTAACCTGTTTTGTTTTCACTTAATGCAAATGACCAATAACTGGCAAAAAAAAAGTTTTTTTAATCCAATTTTTGTAAGAGAGAGAAACGTATTCTGGTGGCTGACAGAAATGCTAACTTGTATAAACACCCTAGAATGAAATTTATCAACTTACCACAAAAGAAAGGGAACAGAAGAGGGCTTGGAATGAGTTCCCCAAAGCATCATCATTAAGGGGTGGGCAGATGGAACTGTGCAAGGGAGACTGAGGAGGAGCAACTAGAAGGTAGTAGAAAAAATAGCCACCGTGGTGCCCAGGATGCCAAGAAACGAGATTATTTAAAGGGAGGGAGTGATCCTCAGCCTCCAATGTTTCAGAGGTCAAGAAAGGTTGGGACGGAGAAGGTTCCTTTGGGTTTGCAACACTGACGTTGTGGACGGTCTGACTACAGCAGGCTCTGGCAACGGTGGGACACGGAAGCCTGGTTTCAGTGGTCTGAGCAATGGGAAGGGAAAAACTAGAGACTTAGACTGTAGACAACTCTTTTAAACCACCTGGCTCTGAAGGGAAGAGAGGATGGAAGAGGATTTGGGGCAAGGCAGTATTCTTATGAGAAGGAATCCATAAGAGGGAGAAGTTGAGGACAGAGCAGAAACATCCCTCCCTAATCAGGGCCTGTTCCTGGGTGAAAAAGCCACGTGCTATTCTTGGTTCAGGGTCCAGAAGAGAATAAGGGGGAGGGGGGGACGCCTTGGACTGCCTTGAGATCTAGAATGGGTGGGTGAAGAGACAGTGGTTGGAAAGCAAAGGCGCTGCCTTGGGAAGCAAATCGCATTCGGGAGGAGGCACAGCCGTTTGTGTCCAGCCCCAGGCCAGCTGCAGGCCTGAAACGCCACCCACCTTCTTAGATGTGTCTCCGGGCCACAGAAACTATCTGGGTTATCTTGGGTGTGGCCTCAACCTGTTCAACAACAGGTGTGCAGTTTCCATTCTAGAAACCAGTACTCCATGTCTATCTTCCATAGCAGTGGTTCTTAAATTTTAGCCTGCCACCAGAATCACCAGGAGGGCTTGTTAAAACAGATTATAGTACCCACCTATAGAGATTCTAAGTCGAAGGTGGGCCTGGGAATTTGCATATCTAACGTGATCCCACGCTTTTCTTGCCCCTAGTCCACACTCCAACAAACCCTGTTCTAGAGAATACCCGAGGAAGGTTCTGGAAGAGTAGTTAATGGGCTTTTGTAGTTTGTTCTGGAAACTAGTCAATACTCACGTTTATCCCTAGAAGGGCATTAGAGCACTAGGTGCGTCTTCTGTGCGGGTTGGTCCAAGATGATCAAACGGCGGGCGAGCCCACAAGCACAGCCTATAGGAAAGGATTAGACGCAGGTCCACGTCAGCCACATGGGAGAAGGGCAGGAGAAAGGAGAGAACCCTACAGAGAGGATGCTCCGGGGAGCCTCTGGGGGCAGCCACTGAGCTGAGCCTGGAGGGCGCACAGGGTCCCACGGGGCAGATTTAGGGGTGGGGAATAGCATTCTAACCACAGGACCAGCGCTAGCGAAGCTCCCAATCAGCATAAAAAAGGAAAGTACAGCTCCACGCATACGTTCGGGATGCAGCATGCAGGGCGCCTGCGCAAACATAGCATAGTCTTCTCCCTACCCCGCCTCTCCTGTTCAGGCTGACGCAGAGGGTAGGCAATGGTTGCAAAGCCCTCGGCGCTCATCCGCAGCACCCCGGTCGGTAGTCGGTACAGTACCCTCGTCCCATTGCCCGCTCAGGTCCCAGTCAGCCTGCGCCTGCGTAGAACTTCCCTAGTGCTGCCGAGGACGCGCCTGCGCACCTCGGACTAAGATGGCGGCGGCGGCGGCCTGGCGGGGCTGTGGAGCGGCTGCTGCTGCCGCAGGGCTTCGCAGGCGGTAGGTGACGGGCGTGGAGCTCCCAATAGGGGTGCTGCTGGGTTTAGCCAGCGGAGCGGTCGCCGCCTCGCAGACTCTCTCTCAAGGGGGGAGGTAATGCATCTGATGGAGCCGTTGGGTCTGCCCCCGTCACCGCAGTGGAGGGTGTAGCTGTCGTGAGTCTGGCTTGCAGAATCCGGCTGTAGAGACAGATCGGAGGAGCTGGATTTGAATCGTGTGGTTTCCGCCCCCACTCCCAGCCTTTCGAACACGTGCATTCCCTCCTCTTTTAAACACAAAATCAGAATATCACAAAGAAAGGAAGAAAATACCTTATTACCTCATTTTCCCAGAGCGGCCCAGAAAGGGGACGTGATATGTCCAAGGTCCCACAGCTTCTAAGTGTTGGAACTCCTAGGACAATCTGGTCCCTAGGTTTCCTCCCCATCTTCAACACCATCGCTTAAGCCCACACCGTTCCCTTGCTTTTCCCCTTTCTCTGACCCCGCCTTTGAATTTTGCCTTTCAAAGACATACGTCAACTCTGGCAGAAGACTTCTGTAGGTTTTGTACCCTGATTTTAATTGTGGAGAAAAAGGCCTACAAAAAGTTTGACCTCTTGAGTATTAGAAGTTTTAGGGTTAATGGTACTGTTTAAGTTTAAACGCATTTCCTAAAAATATTAAGCTTGCAGAAGCATTTTTTTGTTAGTTATGTCCTGTCTCCCCCTCATATATTTGAGTAGATGTTTTCCTTGGTGGCGCCCACCTGTAGTCTCAGCTACTGGGAGGCCTGAGGCAGGAGGATGGATTGCCCCAGGAGTTTGAGGTTGCAGTGAGTGAACTATGATGACACCACTGCATTGTAGCCAGGGGACAGAGCCAGACTCTGTCTCAAAAAAAAAAAAAATGTTCTATGAAAAAAGCAGGTAGCCCAACTTGCAGTTCAAATAATTGTGCAAATGCTGTCAGTACTTTGATATCCAGCAGAAGTGCTTTATTTGTGTACTATTAACAGGATATACTTAAGGGGCACATTTTAATAAAATTAATAATTATTGATCCATCATGGACATTCTTTTTTTTTTTTTTTGAGATGGAGTCTCACTCTCTAGCCGGGGCTAGAGTGCCATGGCGTCAGTCTAGCTCACAGCAACTTCAAACTCCTGGGCTCAAGGGATCCTCCTGCCTCAGTCTCCCAGGTAGTTGGGACCACAGGCATGCACCACCATGCCTGGCTAATTTTTTCTGTTTTTAGTTGTTTGGCTAATTTCTTTGTATTTTTAGTAGAGACAGGATCTCACTCTTGCTCAGGCTGGTCTTGAACTCCTGAGCTCAAGCAATCCTCCCGCCTTGGCCTCCCGGAGTGCTAGGCATCATGGACATTCTTATGTGAAGCTGGCCTTTTTGTTGAGCTGCAAGTATGTGGGGCTAAAGAATATGACTTCTGGTGCAGTTTGCTGCTACTTAGTTGATTTGGGTTAAGACCTCAGAGGTTTCACCAAACACTGTTGATTTCATGTCAGTGCAAGTGTCTACAATGTGAATACTATAAAAAATTCTTAGTAGTATTATGAAAATGGTGTTGACCTCGTAGACCTTCCCCCCGCCCCAAAGACGCCAGGAGCCCAGGGATCATAATTTAAGAGCCACTGGTCTATATGACCATGGGCACCAAGAGCATATGGCCACCAACGCCTCACATTGGGAGGCCAAGGCAGGAGGATCAGCTGAGGCCAGAAGTTTGAGACCAGCCTAAGCAACATAGCGAAACCCTGTCTCCTCAAAAATGTAGAAAAATTATCAGGGCATGGTGGTGCACACCTGTAGTCCCAGGTACTTGGGAGCTGAGGCAGCAGGATCACTTGAACCTAGGAGTCTGAGGTTGCGGTGAACTATGATCATGCCACTGCAGTCTAGCCCAGGCAACAGAGCAAGACCCTGTCCCCTCCTCCACTAAACAAAAAGAGTGAAATAAAGTTACAACACTAAGTTAATATATTTCCAGTCAGAAAGCATGTAGAGACTGTTGGCTGCTTTAGCAGATGGGGGACGGCAGTACACTATTAGATTTTTTGAAGTATTGAAATACTTTTTTTTGTGCCCACCCCCACCATGAAATACTTTTCAAAACAGGTGATATGGATTATATCTACAGAGGGAAACATAGTGACGGGGTACAGAAAAGGAGGGAGACTTTTCACCATTACACACTTATTTCCTTATCAGTTTTGAACCATGTGACTCTATTATCTGGTTTTAAATTTTTTTTTTTGAGATTGAGTCTCACTCTGCTGCTGGGGCTAGAGTGCCGTGGTGTCAGCCTAGCTCACAGCAACTTCAAACTCCTGGGCTCAAGTGATTCTTCTGCCTCAGCCTCCCAAGTAGCTGGGACTACAGGCATGTGCCACCATGCCCGGCTAATTTTTTCTATGTATTTTTAGTTGTCCAGCCAATTTCTTTCTATTTTTAGTAGAGACAGGGTCTTGCTTTTGCTCAGGCTGGTCTCGAACTCCTGAGCTCAAATGATCTGCCTGCCTTGGCCTCCCAGAGTGCTAGGATTACAGGCATGAGCCACCGCCTAAATTTTTTTCTAAAGAAGAAATAAAAATTCTTTGCCTCCTTCATGTATAGCTAAGAGTCTGGGACTGCAGGTTATAAATGATTAATGTAAATGCAATTTTGTTTCTTATACCTAGATGTTACAGTATCTTGTGTACATCCAATTATCAAGGCTATGAATTTCCATTTGAGCTTTACCTGTTGAATTGTTTGCAGATATTGCTTGTCTAAGAAGGGGAAATAATGTTGTAGATGGAAAATGAAAAATCAGCTCTGTAATTATTTTTTATTGCTGGTTATGTTTGAGTTTTACATATGTCTTTATACATGAGAAATAGAAACTTGTTTTAAAAGATTAGATTTTTTAAATGTCATTTATTATTTGTTTTAAAATGTAGACTCTGTCTTGTGATGAAGAATCCATACACCATTAAGAAATATCCTCTGCATCAATTTGTACAGAGACCACTTTTCCTGCTACCTGCAGCCCTGTGTAACACAGGTAAAATTTTACCTCTTTTAGAGCAGATGGTATTCAGAAACTCATGGAACTGTGCTAGGATTTTGTGGATCATAAAAGATGAGAATTTTCTACTTAGAACCCTATAAAAAGAATATAGAGAGTTCTTTTCTATTGTAATACCACACTTTAGTTATTTACAAGGACATTGTCTATTAGATCTATGAAATCTCAGTATTTTATATAATATAATAATCATCTGAAACACAAGAGTTGCTCAATAAATGATTTCGGAAGTGAAAATCTTGTAAAAAGAAGTTATAAATGGGTTTGTGTTTCAAAGAATCATATGTATTTTAAGTTATTGCTTTTCTTATTTTGGTAAGAATACCCCTAAAATCAGCTTTCATCCAGACCTTAAAACATAGGATTTTGAATATAGTTTTCCTTTTTTTGTCAAAGTTAATTACTGTGGTTTTGTTAACAATCTTGTTGATATTATATACTTTGAGTTCCTTTAATATTGGAAATAGTTATGAAGATGGGATTTGAAAATAATTTGAACTGTGCTGAGCTTAGGGGCATATGCCAGTAGTCCCAGCTACTCTGGAGGCTGAGGTGGGAGGATCACTTGAGCCCAGGAGTCGGGCTACCGTGAGCTACGATGCTGCTGTTCCACCCCAGCCTGGGCAACAAAGCAAGACCCTGTCTCAAAAAAAAAAAAAAAGATGTTGAAATGTGACCATTGTAATGTGGTTATAGAAACTTAGGTGTGTGTATGTATGAACATGTATGTATGTGTATAAATACATACCTGTATGTGGTTATGGAGCTGTAAGTGTACGGATTCAGCCTATCCCCCTTTCCATCACCACCTTGAACACCTTCCTGTGGCCATACTCTGGAAGATGGCTGACTCTGGCTAAAGACACAAGGGTAGAGACTTTATGCCTTCTCTAAACTTGGGCAAGAAGAGGAGTGCTTTCCTGCCAGCTTGCCCGTCTCCTTGAATCACAGAATAGTTTAGACATAAATAAGTAAATACTGAATAACTCAACGGATCAGATCACTTTAATTGAACTTTTAAATTTTGTAGAACTGAATTATGTTGTCATCTAGGCTTTTCAAATAGGAAACCCACTGATTTTGTCATTGATACTGACTTTAAGCAACACTAATCTATATTTTGGAGGATCTTATGCCTACCTATTTTGGTACTTATTAGTACCAAGCATAATAGGAAAAAATATTTTATGTCAGTCTCTCTCCTTTTATAACTCTCATGACACTTTGAAATACCTAATTAAACCCAATTTAGGTTGTCATTGGAATGATCTTGTTAAATATTTACCTATTCAAATATGTCTTTTGAAATAGCTTTGTTTATTGTCAAAAGAGAAACATTGTATTGTAGTGATGTCATATATTTTCATAATTTCTATGATCAGACAGTATGTATAGATTATATGCTTTTAAGTGACTTTTTAAAAAACATTTATAGGTTTTACCTTTAAATAGTTCTAAGATGTTTTTCTTTCTGCAGGTCCAGATTTACTTAAGTGGATTGAGTAAAATAAAGCCAAATTTAATTCTTCAAATATTGGTAGAATGTTTAATGTGTATGCAGAGATACTGGTTACTAATAAATTATTAAGAAATGCTGGGCCAGGTGCTGTCACTCACGCCTGTAATCCTAACACTCTGGGAGGCCAAGATGGGAGGATCGCTTGAGGTCAGGAGTTTGAGACCAGCCTGAGCAAGAGTGAGACCCCATCTCTACAAAAAAATGGAAAAATTAGCTGGGTGTGCTGATGCGCACTTGTAGTCCTAGCTACTTGGGAAGCTGAGGCAGAAGAATCACTAGAGCCTAGGAGTTTGAGGTTGCAGTGAGCTATGATGACACCACTGTGCTCCAGCCCAGGTGACAGAGTAAGACCCTGTCTCAAAAAAAAAGGAAAAGAAAGACAGACTGTAAGAAATGATTGGTTCAGAACCAGGCTTAGAAGAACCTTGCTGTCTTTTATTTGCAGGTAGTGGTGGCAGCCCTTTCTTTAACATTTCATTTGAAAAATTGTTCCCCTATAACACAGATTTTCAGAGGAATGTCTTGATGGAGATATAAATACTTTAAATGACATGCCTGGACATCAAGATTATTTTTTATTTTTCTCTTTTTTAGGATTTACCTGATCACCAACTTATGTCTAATTAGGACAGTAACTTAAGCAAAATGAATGAGAGTTTAGTTTCAATTGCTACTTTATCCAGGAAATAGTTTAACATCAGCTAGCTGGAACCGCATGGTGAGATGCAAAAGCGACTCTCGGCTGTCAAATTAGAACCTTCTCCCTAATGGTTAAAAAAACACTTTCATACCAACCATATGTTTTGCCAAATTTAATCTCTTCCAAATTTAAAACTGTTGCTTTTTGATATTTTATTATCTCTTCTAAAATATGTGGAATGAAGATTATGACAGAATGGGAAGACTGATCTTAAATATATTTTCCTGTTGTGCTTAGCACTAATAGATAAGCACTGGCAGTATCCATAGTGGCTAAGAAGGTCAGCACTAGAAAATTGTCCAGGTTTGAATCCCGGCTCTATCACTTAGTAGCTGAGTGACTTTTAGTTTCCTTGTTAAAAAATAAGGTAAAAACAGTGCCTACTTGGGAGGACATAAGGATTAAATGATGTACTTTACATATGTAATGTGCTTAGCACCAGGCCTAGCACATGATATGTACTCAGTATATTTTAGTTATTATTATTAATATATACTGCTGTCAACCTATTTAAATATACTGCTTTAAGATAGAGGATTTCTTCCATCTTAAAGAAATCCTCCACCTTCTTTTTTCTTTTAAAATCACTATAGCTCTCAGATCTTATAAAAAGTTCATTTTTGTAATAAATAATCAAGGTCTGTTTAATAGTTTTACAATTATTAAAATCCCAATGCTATCTTTTTGTCCTACAAGTTGTCATTATAGCAAGGTAGAAAATTAAAGATTTTGTTTTCTCTTTATTGCTATAATGAATTCATTTTCAGTCTCATCATGGTCCTAGAAGAAACATATAAGAAAATGGCCTGTAAAGATATCTTTTAGGCTGGGCATAGTGGCTCACACCTGTAATCCTAGCACTCTGGGAGGCCGGGGCGGGTGGATCGTTTGAGCTCAGGAGTTCGAGACCAGCCTGAGCAAGAGCGAGACCCCGTCTCGACTAAAAAAATAGAAAGAAGTTAGCTGGACAACTAAAAATATATATATAAAAAAAATTAGCCAGGCATCATGGCACATGCCTGTAGTCCCAGCTACTTGGGAGGCTGAGGCAGGAGGATTGCTCAAGCCCAGGAGTTTAAGGTTGCTGTGAGCTAGGCTGACGCCATGGCACGCTAGACGGGGCAACAGAGTGAGACTCTGTCTCAAAAAAAAAAAAAAAAGATATCCTTTAAATATCCCAGAAAGTAATTTGCATGGATTCCCACTTATATGATTTTATAATGTTGCTAACTATACCATTGGGCAAGTTATTTAATATCTCTCTGCCTCAGTTTTTTCATTTGTAAAGTGAGAATAGTAGAACCTTCTTTATAGGGTTGTTAAAGGTATAAGTATTAATACATTTAAAGCACCTGACCCCATATCTGGCATGTAATAAGCAAACAATAAATATTTGTTATTACTATTATTGTAAATTGCTAACTTCATTATCTTTAAAATAATGGTGACACTTTGAAAAGAAGGGAATGTAACATTTTACTATATTAATATCGTAGCGATAAATGATCTATGATTATGATTATGATAGCCACTGGTACTAAGTCACTAAACAGAGTGTATATATGACTCCTGAATTATGATGTACCTTCCTACTTAAGTGTAGGATATTGCTGGAATTTGTTGAGTAACTAAATAATCAAAGTATTAATATAAAATTCTGTGTAGTTATCTTAAATATACTGATATATTTCTCATCTTTATAAATTCTTATTGCGTCAGCATGGGCAATAAAGCCTTGTTTTTTCCAATTTTTCTCACTTTTCTGGTTCTCTGAAAATGAACACTTCATAGTCAGTCCATAGTCTTGTTATTTTTTCCTAGAATAACATTCTAGCAAAATATTTTATTTTTTTCTAGAATAACATTCTTCTTTTTCTTTTTTAGTGAGATACATGTTTATTCAAACACAAGATACTCCAAATCCCAACAGTTTAAAGTTCATACCAGGAAAACCAGTTCTTGAGACAAGGACCATGGATTTTCCCACCGCAGCTGCAGCATTTCGATCCCCTCTGGCTAGGTATACTACTATTTTCATTTGCTTTTGCCAAGAAACATAAATAACTGACTTGGGATTAAGATAGCCTTATTTAGCTATTGCATTTATATGTGTACTGTATATGTATGTATTTGTTGTTGTTGTTATTGTTGGGAGGAGACAGGGTCTCACTCTGTCACCCAGGCTGGAATATAGTGGCCTCATCATAGCTTACTACCACCTTGACTCCTGGGCTGCAGTGATCCTCCTGCCTCAGCCACCACGCTTGTCTAATTTTTCTTTTTTTTTATAGAGATGGGTTTCACTCTTGCTCAGGCTGGTTTTGAACTCCAGGCCTCAAGCAGTCTTCCAGGAGTTAGCCACTGAGCGTGACCTATGTTTTTGTATTTTTTTTTTTTAAGTATAGAGAATTATTTATTTATTTATTTTTTCTGGTGAGAGGTAAAGAAAAATAAGAGTTGATATTAGAAAACCTTTCTCCTAAAGAGTGATCTATTTGAGAGATCTGTAACATGAATAAATAAAAATTTATATTTTTATTTAAGAAAAAAAAACATTAAATTGCTAATCATGGTAAATTTCCATTCCAAATCTTTAAAAATTTGATATTTTAGAACATGGAAAACTTATTCATTTTATTCATAAGGATAATTGAATTTCTAGATGTTTCAAGATGGAGTAATTCCTAAAATATTCCACTCAGAACTGTAAATGATTATAGTATAGCATGATTTTTAGAAACTAGTCAGTGGAAACAGTTTTTAAATTCACCAAATAAAGACATGTTTAAACATACATACTTTATCCCCTTTATCTTTGGTTTTACCTTCTGCAGTTTCAATTACCCAACATCAACTGGAGTCCAAAGATATTAAGTGGAAAATTCCAGAAATAAACTCTTAAGTTTTAAATTGCACACCATTCTGAGTAGTGTGATGAAATCTCACTCTGTCCCACCCTGTCCCACCCAGGATGTAAATTCTCCCTTTGTCCAGCATGTTCTTGCTGCATACTTCTCAGTTACCAGATGTTGCAAAATTGCAGTGCTTGTGTTCAAGTAATCCTTATTTTACTTAATAATGGCCCAAAGAACAAGAGTAGTGATGCTGCATATTGTCATAATTGTTCTGTTTTATTATTAGTTATTATTGTTAATCTCTTACTGTGCCTAATTTATAAGTTAAACTTTATTATAGCTATGTATGTATAGGAAAAAGCATAGTATATACAGGGTTTAGTACTATCTGTGGTTTCAGGGATCCACTAGGGGTCTTAAAATGTATACTCCCAAAGATAAAGGGGGACCACTGTGTGTCAGAGATGATAAAGCGCAGCCAGGCATGGTGGCTCAATCCTGTAATCTTGGCACTTTGGGAGGCCAAGGTGGGTGGATCTCTTGAGGCCAGGAGTTCGAGACCAGCCTAGACAATGCAGGGAGACACTGTCTCTACAAAAAAATTTTTAAAAATTAGGCAGGCATCGTGGCGTGTACCTATAATCCTTGCTACTTGAGAGACTGAGCCAGGAGATTGCTAGAGCCCAGGTGTTGCAGGTTGCGGTGAGCTGTGATGAACCACTGCACTCTAGCGTGGGCAACAGAGCAAGACCCTGTCTCTAAAAAGAAAAAAAAAGGATGATAAAGTACAAATGATAAAACTGTTGGAAGGAACCTCTTTTTAACTGATAGCTAAAGAAATTATTTATAATAAGGAATATTAGAGTTGGTCAGCATCAACTGAAATTTTTGGTAACCTAAGTCTGATACTGATTGCCAAAGATACTTGGAAAATAAAGTGTAGGTAACTATTTATATACATACAGCCATGTCTTATTTAGGGAGTTAGAGATTTGCTAAGCTCAGGAATAGTTTTTAAAATTCCTAATTAATATATGTATTTCCTTGGACTTAAACATGTCACTTCTCAGAATATACCTTAGAGCATTTGTTTTTGACACTTTTTTAATACAGGCCACAGTTAGAAATGTTTTACATTATGACCCAGTACATACATACCTCTGTGTGTGTGTGTAACAAATGTTTGATGGGATAATCTTCACCCTTACAATGAGTAATGTTCTTAAATTTCCTTTCTCTGTTATTGTTATTCTGTTCTGTTTTATTTTATTAGATACAATCCTAGTCACTGCATAATTGATTTCATAACTCACTTGTGGGTTTGAAAAATCCTACCTTAGAGAACACCAACACATGTATACAAGGTATGTGCAGGGATGTTCATTGTAGCCTTGTTTTTAAGTTAGAAACAACCTAAATATTCATCAACAGGAAAAGTTAGATAAACTTTGTCCATCCATAGTCTGCAGGCATTGAAAAAGATGAGGAATACCCATATTTACTGTCATAGAAAGACATCTAAGACCATTAAGTGAAGTAAGCAAATTGTAGAACAGTTGAGTACAATATATTATGTATATAAAAACAGAAAACCCAGAACAAATGCATTGACAAAAAGATCTGAAAGAATGCACACCAAACTGATAACTGAGGATTTGGGAGGGGCAGTCAAGGGGCATTTAAACTGTATGTATTGTTTGAAATGTTTGCATCAAGAATGAGTTCATGTATTTTGTATTTAAAAAATTTAAAGGTAAGAGAGCCTTAATGAACTCAGTTATAGATTTGTTAGAGATTATGTCTGATAGATGTTCAATTGGCAAAAGCCTTTTTCACATTAGTCTTTTGAAAATAGTGTGTCTCCTGTATTCACAAAATTTATCTTCAGTCAAAACTAATCTTGTTTTCTTTCTGTGTTAGTAGGGAATTTTTTGTTGTAAGCTAGAGTATAAGCTTCCTTAGGACAGAGACCTGTCTGTCTTGGTCATCACTGTTATACCTAGTGCTAAGTATAGTGCTTGGCACTCAGTAGGTGTCAAATATTTGTTGAATGAATGAGTAACTGATTGTATGCATATACCACAGTCTGTTTATTCATTCACCAGTTGGTGGACATGTCTAGATTTTTTTCGTGGCTATTATTGATACAAGTAAAGCTGCTATAAAGATTCATGTACAAGTCTTTGTGGAGCATATATTTTCATTTCTCTTAGACAGATACCTAAGCATGGGATTGCTGGATCATTGGGTAAGAAAATAAAATTGGCCGTGAGTTGATAATTGTTGAAGCCGGTGATGGGTATATGGAGAGTCTATTTTTCTCTCTACTTTTATATATGTTTAAACTTTTCCATTATAAAATATTTTATTGTCTCTTATTTTTTCTTTATTCACAGACAGTTATTTAGGATTGAAGGAGTAAAAAGTGTCTTCTTTGGACCAGATTTTATCACTGTCACTAAGGTAAATGTAGGATTATATAAAATAAGAATTGAAGTACTTCTAGTTTTTTCTGAATCTAATGCCCCTCTCCAGAATTTACATTCTTAATATATTTTATATTTTATATATATAATTAAAAATCTCAAATGAAGTTTACTTCTCACATTTCTGTAGTTAATTATTTAATATAATTTTCTAGTTAAAATTAACTATAGTCCAGGTCTCTCATTTTTTTAAAAGAGAAAAACTTGAGCTTCACAGGGTTAAATGCAGTGTCCAAGATTACAAAGCTACCCTATAGCAAGATTTAACCTTGGCAGGATTATAATTTGGGCTTCCAAATATTAGTTTTACTAATTCTTATTTTAAATTGACAGAGTAAAAAGGGAAGCAAATAAATATTATAAACAAATTACATAGATCTATGTCAGATGCCATGATATATGTGCCCACTTTGAAAGGAGATATATTCATTCATTCTGTTGAGATATAAATATACACACACATATATAAAACAAATTACACATATATGTACAAATTCCACCATTCTGCAATACTTCCATAACATATTTAATATTTGATATTTAGTAGAATAGTGAATTTGATTTGTTTTCTTTCAATAACCTTTCTCATGGACTATCATATTTATTTGACATCTTTATCAATTGCCTGTTCCCTTTCTGTTTGTAACTGATAATTCATAGGTTTGTTTATGTATCATTTGTGGGTTTTTTTTCCTAAATGTATATGCGTATTTGCAGCTTATCTATTATCTTTTTTCTTATTCAGAAAAATTCAGAATATTTTTCTTCTTTTTATTACTACTTAGTAGAGCCTACCATTTACTAAAGGCTGAGGTGGCATTCTGATCCATCTTCCAAATAATTTATTAAAATATTACACAGAACTAGTTTCCTTTTCCAATTACTAAGACATATCACTAGTTTTATATCTGTAGCAGTGTCAATTTATCTTACTTTTTGTGTATTCTCTCTAAATTGGTTCTTAACTCATGACAAAAATAGGCCCTTTTATCCATGTTGACTCAATTTTTAACAGTATTTAAGCAAAATCTCTAGCTAATAGCACCATGAGAGTCTAAATAGACTGCTTCTAATAGTTTTTCCTCCTTAAAGAACTTCCCTTTAAAAAACTAAAAACAAAACATGTTACCTTTCTCTTTTTACATGTTAGTATTACTTAGGTGTTTAAAATTCCTACCTTTTTATTTATGGAAATAACTAGTTGGTCTGGTATACAGGTGAAATAGTTATGGAATCATTCTTAAGCATACCAGTCTTGTTGACAGTTCATAAGTCCTCCAGCAGAGAAACTGTGGTTCTACAGTTTCATCACTGAATTTCTTTAATACTCTTTAAGTAATATATGTAAGTTGAATTTTTTGAATAGTTATGGAATGTCCTGTATATTTGATCAAGGAGTTATCTTATTTTCTTTAAGAGAATGAGGATCTCTTTATTTGTCCTCTTTAAAGACAGAAAATCCATTTAATATTTTAACTCTTTACCTCATGAAAAAATATATTTTAATCATTTTAATCATTATCCCCTATCCAGAGTATAGTACATATAGCACACTTAATAAAAGTTTGATGAGTGAATGAATGAAGGAATGGGGGATGTTCTAAGACTTCTGAAAGTCATGTAAGTGAAACCCTTTAAGATTTGGAACTGATGTGTATTCTCCAGAAATGGGTGCTTTTGCACAGTACTGTATTTAGGATGTGTATAGGAAAAGATTCTTGAAAGAAACAAGGAAGTATTCTGTATTTGCTTTTGCCCTTGGCTGGAAATGTGGCATTTTCCTTTAAATGCTTATAGGAAAATGAAGAATTAGACTGGAATTTACTGAAACCAGATATTTATGCAACAATCATGGACTTCTTTGCATCTGGCTTACCCTTAGTTACTGAGGAAGCATCTTCAGGAGAAGCAGGTAACATGTTGTGTTGAGTAATCAATATTTGTCTTTTTTATTAGACTTTTCTATTTTCTTTACATTTGCCTTGATTTCGGAAGTCATAGGAATATAGATTTTTACCATTTAACGTATTTAGCTCTGAAACCAGTTCCAAAGGGGGCAAAACTTCATATATACTATGTTATCTCATTTTTGAAAACTTGAATATAAATTGAATCTACCATGCAAAACTAATTTTTTAATTATAAAAAATTTCAAACATGCCAAACATAATGTTCACCCATTTATCCTCCACTCAGATATAATAAATGTTAACTTTATGCCACAGTTGCTTCAGACCCATGTTTTAAATAAAATATTAAGATACAGCTAAAATTCCTATAACCCCATTCCTTTTCCCTCTCTGCTTCCAGAGATGTATGCAAGTTTGATTTATTTGTTTTGTTTTGTTTTTTTTTAGAGACAGGGTCTTGATCTGTCTCCTGGGCTAAGAGTGCAGAGGCGTGATTATAGCTCACTGCAACCTCAAATTTCTGGGTTCAAGTAATCCTCCTAGCTAAGCCTCCTGAATAGCTGAGACTACAGGCATGTGCCACTGCACCCAGCTAATTTTTGTGTATTGAACTTATTTATCTGTCAACTTTGTTTAACACTCTGATTGGTTATAATAATTGGTCAACTTAAATAAACTTTACCATAAAAACTGTATGTTTATATATGCACACACACATATGCACAAACATTTGTATAATCATCTTTAGATGATACAGTTGTACTTCTAGGTATATATCCTAAAAGAGTCTTACAAATGTGTACAAGCCAACATGTAGAAATATGTTCATTGAAATATTTTTTAACTATATCAGCAGATAAAAGGAATACACTAGATTGGGAGCTATCAACTTGAAAAGATATAAAAGAAAATATTAAGTGAAAAAGGAAATTTGAAGTGTATGTGCATTTACAAATGTGCCATTTATGCACATTTTTAATAACACATGAAACAGTTATGTATGTTCTTGATGGATACATATATAAAATTATTATAACTTTGTGAGAGAAATGTGACTACAGCTACCAAAATTAAAAATACACAAGCCTTTTGACACAAATGTTCCATGACTATTTATTTCATAAATATATTTGCAAAAGTACACTGATAAATGTATATATAAGCAAATATGTTACTGGATTATTAGAAGTAGCAGCAAACTGTAAACAACTAAGATAATCAAGAAACTGGCCAAAGACAAATCTATACTAAAGTTAGTATGCACCTATTTTAAATATTGAGGCACATCTGTGTATGCTGATATCAAAAAACCTTTAAGATAAATTATATAGAAAAAAGGTATAGAATAGTGTGTATAGTATGACCCATTTGTGTAAATTTACAAATGTAAATGTAAACATGTACTAGAAAGATACACGCTAGACTCATGAAAGTGGTTGTCTATGGGAGGGATGAGGGGGAATGGAACTTAGGTTTGCTGATCTAAGAGAATTTTAGCTTTTTTATGTTTTATTTCTTTTACTTAAAAAGACTCAAAGTTAATATAATTTGATATTCATATTGTTATTTCTGGGGTTGCCAGAATCTAGTGTTTGTTATAGTGTAATTTGAAATTTCTGCATTTTAAATTTTCTCAAAGGTAAACAAATTTCTCAAAAAAACCCAAACTCATAGAAAAGCGTTAGTGAAGATAAATATATAACCTTACAAAAAACAATAACAAAAAAAGCAAAATAAAAATGAAACAAAATGAAAAATTAACTTTTTACCCAGAAGATTTGTAGAACATTTCAGAAATTCCCAGAAGGCTTACATCTACCTTTAACATTGTCTTGAAAACCATGAAAATGAGAAACTAAAGATGTAACTTAACTTATAAAGTAGGTGTGCTTTTTTGTCTCAAAGTTGCCATCAAAATTCAGTCTCTTTTCTCTGCCACTTTTCAATCCTTGAGAACAATGAAAGTTTACAAATTTATTGGCTAAAAATTTCAGACCCTAACATGATTAGTAGATCAAGGTATTTCAGTATGCTTATCTTCATCACTAAATGTTGAGCTGATCAGTATTTCTTAATTTTTCTTCAGAGAATCAAATGTATGATTCTCCTTCCATTTCCCCCAAACACATCACCATACCAAGTTACGTGTTCTATGCTTTTATGTTTTTATTGAGCCATGAAGATAAAACCATCCTGTTTTAATATTTGCATAGATATAAAATTTCTACTATTGATATTTTTTATATGTAATTATTTCTAGGATCTGAAGAAGATGATGAAGTTGTGGCGATGATTAAGGAATTGTTAGATACTAGAATACGGTATGTGCTCCTCTTTCTATCTGAAGACAAAGCTGCAGAGGCAATTTTCATTATAGCAATATACTTTTTTTTTTGAAAGGCAGAGTCTCGCTCTGTCACCCAGGCTAGAGTGCAGTGGCATCATCATAGCTTACTGCGACCTCAAACTCCTGGGCTCAAGCAATTCTTCTGCCTCAGTCTCCTGAGTGGCTGGGACTACAGGTACATGCCACCATGCCTGGCTAATTTTTTTATTTTCTTGTAGAGATGGGGTCTCGCTCTTGCTCAGGGTGGTCTTGAATTCCTGGCCTCAAGCAATCCTCCCACCCCAGTCTCCCAAAGTGCTAGAATTATAGGTGTGCGCAACTGCACCTGGCCTCGTTTTAGCAATATACTTTCAGTTGTCCGTGAGATTATAGTAGAGTTTCAAAATAAGTACAAATTAAGGAAAATTGAAAATTGCTGAGAGAGTAGATTTTAATTGTTCTTACTACATAAAATAAGTATGTGAGGTAACATACATATTAATTAGCTCAATTTAGCCATTCCACAATGAATATGTATTTCTAAACATCATGTTGTACATGATAAATGTATACAATTTTTATTTGTCACTTAAAATAATCAAAAAGAAAAGTAAGCCTAACATTCAGAAAATTTCCCCATAAGGTACTTGTATATTCTTAGCTGCACCGGAGAAGAGACTAAGAAGTCAATAAAAAAAAAGGTTGGAGAGCAGAATTTTGGCAGTCTTATGATACTGGGGTGAGGGACAAAAATTGGACTTTAGGATCTGTCAAGGAGCTAGAGTCTCAAGAAACATCCAGGCTTTTATCTGGGTTCCCCAGAGAACTATACCCATGAAATGAGGGCATACCAAAGGTAGACCAAGTTTACAAAACTGTAGTCCAGTATTGTCAGCTTAATTCCAGAGTAGACTGAGCTGTTGCCAGAAGATAAGATGAATCCTTTGTGATGTAATATAGTCCCAAGTCACTTCAGTGTTTCATACACAGTGTCTATAATTCAGTCAAAAATTGCTAGGCATACCTAGAAACTAGACCAATGGAAAAGAAAGCAGATCCATAGGCAACCTAGATGTTAGAGTTATGATGTATGATCTTTAAAATAACTGTGACTAAAATAGAAAATAGACGACAAGATAAAGAAGGCCTGAAAACTACGAAAATAGAAATAGTAATTCTGGAACTGAAAAATACAATAACTGAACTCCTTAGCTTAGGTTAACATTGAATTGAACATGGCTAAAGAGAAGATTAGTGTACTGGAATATAGGTCAATAGAAAATATTCAGATTGAAGCACAGAGAGAAAAGAGAATGGGAAATATAGGGAAGAAGCATGAGAGATATAAAGTACATGGCAAAAAAGGTCTTGCAATGTAGGGTTTTAAATATATCTAGAATTAAAATGTGTGACAAAATATAAAAGGTGGTAGGTTAAAAAAAAAAGAAATGTTCTAAAGTCTTGGCATTGTTTGGATAGTGGTAAAAGTACTAATTTATAATGAAGTCTAAGAAACCAAATAGGCATCTTACAGGGTAAACAATAACTGTTAAAAGACTGTGTAACAAACAAGCCTATAGTGGAGAGAAATAGAATAATAATAAAAATTCCAAAAGAATGCAAAATAGGAAACAAATAGTAAGATGGTAGTATAAACCCAAATATATTGGTAGTTACATTTAAATGTACATGGGTCGATTAACAAAGATAAGATTGTCAGAGTGGATGTCAAAAAACAAAACCAACTATACACTGTTTATAAAAGACATATAGTGTAAATATGAGGATACAGGAAAGTTGAAAGTAAACCAAAGGAGCAATCTATAGCATTCAAGGAATGAATAAGTGAAAGCTGATGTAGTTATACAGATATCAGACCAAAAGACCTTAAAGCTTATAGAGATAAAGAGAGATCTTTCATAGTAATAAAAGGGTAATTTTGGCCGGGTGCGGTGGCTCACGCCTGTAATGCTAGCACTCTGGGAGGCTAAGGCGGGTGGATTGCTTGAGCTCAGGAGTTCGAGACCAGCCTGAGCAAGAGTGAGACCCTGTCTCTACTAGAAAAAATAGAAAAAAATTAGCTGGAAAACTAAAAATATATAGAAAAAATTAGCCGGGCATGGTGGCGCATGCCTGTAGTCCCAGCTACTTGGGAGGCTGAGGCAAATGGATCGCTTGAGCCCAGGAGTTTGAGGTTGCTTTGAGCTAGGCTGATGCCACGGCACTCTAGCCCAGGCAACAGAGTAAGACTCTGTCTCACAAAAAAAAAAAAAAAAAGGTAATTTCTGTCAAGAATATATACTAATCTAAGACTTACATGCACCTAATAACATAGCTTCAGAATAAATGAAGAATACAATTGACCCTTGAACAACATAGGTTTGAACTGTGTGAGTCCATTTATATGCAGATTTTTTTCAGCCAAACACAGTTTGAAAACACAGTATTTGTGGGATATAAAACTCATCAATATGGAGGACCAGCTTTTCTTATATGTGGGTTCTGCAGGGTTAACTGTGGGACTTGAGTATGTGTGGATTTTGGTATATGCAGGGGTCCTGGAACCAATCCCCTGCGTATATCAGGGACAACTGTATTTGACAAAACTAAAAGAAGAAATAGATAATCCACAGTCACGGTGTGAGACTAACACATCTCTCTCAATGACAAGTAGAACAAGCACATAAAATAATCAGTAAAGCTGTGAGAGTTTTTTGTTGTCGTTGTTTTGTTTTTTGAGACAGAGTCTCACTCTGTCGCCCGGGCTAGAGTGCTGTGGCGTCAGCCTAGCTCACAGCAACCTCAAACTCCTGGGCTCAAGCAATCTTCCTGCCTCAGCCTCTCGAGTAGCTGGGACTACAGGCATGCACCACCATGCCCGGCTAATTTTTTCTATATATATATTTTCAGTTGTCCAGATAATTTCTTTCTACTTTTAGTAGAGATGGGGTCTTGCTCTGGCTCAGGCTGGTCTTGAACTCCTGACCTTGAGTGATCTACCCGCCTCGGCCTCCCAGAGTGCTAGGATTACAGGCATGAGCCACCGTACCTGGCAGCTGTGAGAGTTTTGAACACATGATTAACAAATTTGACTAAGTTGACATAAATAGAGTGCTGTACTCAACAAGAACAAAATTGTATTCTTTTCAAGTATACCTGGAACGTGTACTAAAAGAGACTGTATATTAGATCGTCAAGCGATCCTTAACAAGTTTCAAGGATTGAAATCATTGAGAATATCGTTCTCTGATTACAATGGGATTAAGCTAGACATTACTTACTAAAAGATGACTACAAAATATATATTTGGAAACTAAGCAGTGCTCTTCAAACAGACCTATGGATCAACAAATCACAAAGGAAATTTGAAATAGAAGAATATCTGTATGACCTCAGGGTAGGCAAGTATTTTTTTTTCCATAGGACACAAGAAAACAGAAAAATCAGGGCAAATATGTATAAATTGGACTACAGTAAAATTATGACTTTCTCTTTCAAGACATCTCTTCATCCAAAGATGCATTTACAGTAAAAAAGCAAAGCACAGAATATTTACAGTGCACATATGACAGTATATATAAAAAACTCTTACAAATTGGTAAGAAAAAGACAATCATGTAGAGACTGGAGCAGGCACTCCACAAAAGACAATAACCAAATAGCCACTAAACATATGAAAAAAGTGGTTAACCTCATTAGTCATTATGAATATTCAAATTTAAATCACAATGAAATATTAGTACAAATCCACTAGAATGGTTAAAACCATCAATGTTGACAACACCAATTGTTGGTGAGAATGTGGAGCAATAGGAACTCTCATACACTGCTGGTGGAAATATAAGTTTATATAACTTTGGAAAACAATTTGGTAGTATCTATTAAATCTGAACATATTCATATTTTTGATCCAGAAGTTTCATTCCCAGTAGTAATATATATGTACTAAAGAAATTTATAAGAATCTCTATAGCTGCATTATTTGGAAAAGCCAAAAGCTGTTATTAACCCAAAGGTCCATCTACAGTAAAATGGATAAATAAATTTTGACATATTTACTTAATGAAATACTGTGCAGCAATGAGATTGAATGAGCTAGTACTACACTCAGCGACACAGATGAATTTCATGAAAGAGCAAAAGAAGCCAGATACAAAAGAGAAATTCTATGTGATTTCTAAGTAGAATTTATATTTATAAATTGCAAAGTTCAAAAACAAAGCTAATCAATGGTGACAGAAATAGGGGTAGTGGTTATGTTTGGTTTGGGGAGTGATTTGAAGGAAGCACAGAGGGGATTTCTTAGGTGCTGGTGTTCTCTTTCTTGGTCTGGGTGGTAGTCACGAATGTGTGTTCACTTTGTAAAAATTGAATTGTACATACATGATTTTATGCATTTTTCTATATTAATGTTATATTTCAATGAAAAGTTTACCTGAATAAAAAGAAGCCAACAGGTGTCAATCTTCCTTTTCCTTTGCTCAAAAGAAGTGAATGAGTATATCTTAGGTAATCACAATAGTTATTAGGAAATTTGAAATCTTAAATGCTTAAAAAAAATTGTTAATAAGTAAAAGAAAATGTAGTAAGTAAATATTTGTATGAATGAATTTTGACATTTTATTGAAAGTTAAAAAAATTAAAATTACAAGTAAGCCTTAGCCACAGTAATTGTTCTCGATTAGAAAAGTAGCTCTAACTTTGTGAATTTTTTCAATATAAAATTTAAGCTCTGAGCTGCATTAAAGTTTTTCAATGAAAACTTCTATTTTAAAAAATATACCATAAATATTCTGTGACCATAGGCCGACTGTGCAGGAAGATGGAGGAGATGTAATCTATAAAGGCTTTGAAGATGGCATTGTACAGCTAAAACTCCAAGGTTCTTGTACCAGCTGCCCCAGTTCAATCATTACTCTGAAAAATGGAATTCAGAACATGCTGCAGTTTTATATTCCAGAGGTAGAAGGTGTAGAACAGGTATGCCAGTATTATTATATGACAGTTTAGGTTTAATATTAAGATAAATATTTGAAAAGAGAAGAAGTTCATGACCTTTTTCTTCAAGGGCTAGATCTTTGTGTTGCAATTTTTATCAGACTTGAGGTCTCCTTATTTTAGAACTTCAGTGTTATGAGAAGCTACTATGTGCCAGGCCTTTTTACAAATACTACCTCATTTAGTTTCTAGTAACACAGCGCATTGAGTAAGTCATTCCCATTTTGAATATAAGGAAACTGAGACTTGGAGGGCATACTGTTGCTCTGATTGTATAAAAAATTATGAAAAGGGGATTCAAAACATCATGTAATTTTTTTTACAGATGAGACTTAAAAGTCTTTCGTGGAAGAGCTCTACCACATCATATTTATCCACTTCTTGTTCTTAAACATGCAGGCAAGAAGCTCATCAAGAAATCATATTTTGTTGTATAGTAAAACAGAGTACTGAGTAGAGTTCTAGGGCTTTATAGCATGATATCAACATTTTTTCTACCAACATACCTAAGGAATATAACACAGCACCTCCTCAGCAGTACTAGTGACTCTCACTGCAGTGATTCTCAACCAAGAGGCCTGGCCTTATGAAGAGATTATTAAGGAGGGCAAGAATGTATGGAAATTAGAGGTTTGAAAAAACTTCTTAGGTAATTCTGCACTCTTAACGACTCTTCTGAGAATCACTCATCACTGAGTAGTCCTAAAATTCATCCTTTTGATCCAATACTTGCCATCTTCTCTTTGAAGTCCTCTATCAGTCCCCCATTTTGAATGAAGCTTTACTTTGACTCTTCCAAAGCTTCTTTCTATGTGTCTGTTTCAGCTTTATGTTTATGTGGAAGCTCCCTCAGAGACTTGAAATCATATCTAGGCCTTTGTATTCCTCTGCAACCACTAGCCCTGTGTCTTATAAATGTCCTATACATATTTTGTATTAAATAAGCATTTAGGAATATTATTCCAAATTTAGGAATAATTCTGCCTAAAATAGTTGATTGACAAAATTCTTTGGACTGGGTGTTGCTGAGATTGTATATAAAGTATTAATTTCTTGAAAGTAATGTATTTTTACTCAACCCAAAAGAAACACTGTAAAAGAATTGTTTTTCCATTGATTGTTTCAGATCAGAATTAGATTCATCTAGATTTTTTTTTTAATTTATTTTTCTTCCGTTATCTTCTGTATGCCTTTTTTTTTTTTTTTTTGAGACAGAGTCTCACTGTGTTGCCGGGGCTAGAGTGCCCCGTGGCGTCAGCCTAGCTCACAGCAACCTCAAACTTCTGGGCTCAAGCGATCCTCCTGCCTCAGCCTCCCAAGTAGCTGGGACTGCAGGCATGCACCACCATGCCTGGCTAATTTTTTCTATATATTTTTAGCTGTCCAATTAATTTCTTTCTATTTTTGGTAG
>CAUYSK010106778.1:0-18513 GCA_963575035.1 Avahi laniger
CCCCCCCCCACCTCCCCACCCACCTCCCCCCCACCTCCCCACCCCTCCCCAAGTGGCAACAAGTCTTTTCTTACATAAGTCAGTCGAGCTTCACTGTCTTTGCTGGTTCCTCAAGCCCCTCACTTACCCCCATCAGCTCAACAAAGTACAGACAACCTGGGAAGGGCCTACGTGAAACCCCCTTAAAGTGTCAAATAGCTGCAGGTGCTGTTGATGCAATAAGGTGACATTATATAAGCGCAAATTTAAATTGAACATTGCACACAGTATTACACTGTGTGATTTTTAGAATAGTGCACATTTAACGATGTTTACATAGCTTCACATTGTGCACAAATTTTGAAATAATGTGTATCCTCCACAAATGAACATTTGTAAACATCACCTAACTTAAATCATCAGGATAAATACACTGTAAAGTGTATTTAGCTGTCACCAACACTTCACCACATTAGCCTACGAACAGAAACCCACCGTCCTTCGGCATGATTTGCCTTGACTATGGCAGATTTGAATTCCGTAAGAATGTATCTTTCAGGCCTGTATCTTTTGATCAAATGAGAAGGATTGTAATTAGACTTTAATGATTTTGTCCTGATATATAGTTTAGGTATCAGAAATATATAGATAAGCACAACATGCTGTATTAATTGTAGCTTTAATATTAATATCAAATTCAATATTTCATTTTCTACTTAAAATGTTAAGTATTTTCCAAAGACAGATAATGTAACGATGTATAAAACAGTGCTTTTTTAGCATATGTGGCCATGAACTTAAACATTGGTTTGATGGTTAATGATGTGTCTGCTAAGTGTGAGGCTTGTAAAGAAAGTACTTTCTATTGTTCAATAATATATCCTATTTAATTGCTCTATTATTGAATAAAAATCCCTAAAGAATTTTCACTTCCAGAAATGTTTTCTGACTTCCTCTTGGTGTCTAGACAATAATGATTTACTGAAATGCATGGGGAGCAAAATTAGAAAAGGCCTTAAAAATATATGACATTTGTGGTTATAGAGATGGGGGGATGGAAGAAAAACAAAGCAATATTGTGGCTTGGTACTAAGTTTCCAGATAAAACCATTTTGATATAAACAGGATTTAATGATCAAAAAATCCCAATGTCAACGAGTTATATTAGATCAAGATGATCACAGAAGAGTCAGAAGTTTACAAAAATCAAAATTTCATTTTCTATGAAAATATCAAAGTAAAGTACCAAATAATATTTTAGAAAACAAAAATATTCATGGAAAAATCAGAGTCTTCTCCACACTAGGTACCATGTTTTCCATGAGTATTCATGAATGAGCTTATTTTAGTTTTCAGGTAGTCCCAGAACTCAAGGCTCAGAGCCCTTGGAGCCTGACCTTTTCATTCAGCATCTGAATCCTCTCATGTCACAACACCCAAGCAGTGAGTCAGCCTCTACTTGAATTTCTTTAGTTATCACCCTACTTTATTTGAGACAGCTTGATTTGAATCAACTTTCACCCATTACTATTAATTCAATTTTATAGGACAATAAGAGAATTGTGTTCATGAATGCTTTGGTTTAAATGTATATATTCCTCCAAAATTCATATGTTGGAACATAAACCTCAAGGCAAGGGTATTAAGAGGTAGGGCCTTGGAGAGGTGATTGGGCCATGAGGGATCTGCCCTCATGAATGGGATTAATGCCTTTAGAAGAGAGGCCTCTGATTGCTGCTTGGTTCTTCCATCTCTTCTGTCCCTTCTACTTTGAGAGAACACAGTACCCATCACCATCAGAGGACGCAGCAACAAGGTGCCACCTTGGAAGCCGAGAGCAAACCCTTGCCAGCCCCTGAATCTGGTTGTGCCTTGATCTTGACTTCCCAGCCTCCAAAAGTGTAAAAAATAAATTTCTATTGTTTATACATTACCCAGTCTAAGGTATTTTGTTATAGCAGGAGGACAATGAACTTTTGCCCAATCTAACTTTTAAAACCTTCAGCTAAGCACTTTGCAAATGTTATTTCAATGAATTTAAAGGACATTTACAAAGTAAGAAATTTCCCAATTCATTGACAACATTAACAAAGTCCAGTATAACCTGAAACATATATATATAGCATTTGGCCCATTTTCTGAGTTTGGTAAGCAGTGTGAGATACAAACAGTGAAGGGTTTTGTGCCTCATCATACCTATTCTCAACAGAATAGCGGATGGAAAGAGATGTAAAACATGGCAAGGAATTATACTGATTCCAGGATATATTCTGGAAGTTGTAAACTCTTAATAAAAACAAAGGTCAATCCTGCATAAAAGATTGTCATTTCGTTCTCATAGTTGCATGTATAAAAATACTTAATACAACGTTCTTATGCTGCCATAAGAATACCACGTTTCCCGCCACAAGTCATTATCAGATTAGAGGGGCGGCAAGGAGTAAAGAGGTCTCCTACATCATATCGGGTCTTCATATACTACAATTTTACCACTTTCCAGACAAACAAGAGCCTTTGTAGAGTCATCTCGATGCCTCTCTGAAGGAAGAATCTACAACCCCACTTAGTTTTATGGGCCTATAGCAAAACCATGAAAAAGGTAAAATTCGTATTGATATTTCTCCATCTCTCCCTTCTGAGATCAGTTGTTTTTTTTTTATTGAAAATCAGAGAGAACAATTTGAGGAAGGAAGGCACAGCAATTAAAGAGTAATGGCAGGTATCTGGTGAGCTAGGACAAGCCCAGACAGGGCAAGTCCTAGGTGGACAGCAAGGTGTGCCATGGGACATTGGAGGCATACCAGGGCGCCTTCTCATGGGAAAAGTAAGGGTTCTACTTTTATCATTATTTGCTGTGGCTCCAGTATTCCTTGTCACCTTAGCACAACACTTGGCTCCTAAGATTGGGAGTAGGAATGAGAAAGGATGAGTGGTCTAAGTCTGTCCCTCCAAGAAAGGGAAGATCTGGATGGGTGAGCAGCGAGGAACATTAGAGGGTGTTCTCCAGGCTCTTTCACACCCCCCCAAATTCTTCCAGCAATCTACTGTGGTCCTGCAATCAAGGGACACTGCTCAGTGGCTGGATGTGAGCAATTTCCCTTCCCAACTTGCAAGATGCTCTGTGGAGAGACCCACCATTTGTTTTGGTTCCCACTCGTGTATCTGCGAATGCTCTTGTTTCCTGCCCTGCTGAATGTCTTCCATTTGCTTCCTCAGATCCACTTTCACCCTTTCCTGCCAGTGCAGACTTTCACTGTCTTCCAGTTGAATTCAGTCAGGGAGAAGCTCCAGGAAAGTAGAGGAGGGAGGAGGGTGAGATTTGGGTGTTTATTCCCCCAATTCCTACTTGCCAGTGTGCAATCTGTTGGTTTCCACCAGTCCCTCTACTGAAGACTTCCCTTCCTTTCAGACACCTATGTCTTGTTAAGCTCACCACTCCGGCCCTTTGCTCTTTCAGGATGGTAACGGCTCCCCACTGTCACTAGCCCAGGGCACTGCACCACCTGTGTTGGTTGACCTCAGCCGTTGTTGACACCTGTGTAGATGTTCTCTTTATTAAACTCTTCTCAATTCCCCAGTTTGATTGAACCATCTATTTCCTGTGAGGAACCTGACTGATTCACTCTCCAACTAGGAATGACCTGTTAATCTTTTTCCACCTACCCAAATCCTACCTATCCTCTAAAGCTCAGCTCACATTTTAGTTCAAATCTCACTGTCATACTTGTGCATCTACATTGATAGCTCCCATCTGATGTTCTTTAGGCCTGCAATCGACACCTCCCAATTGGTCCTCTGTTTCCATCTCTTTCTCATCTCAGCACCACCAGTACTGTTGATAACACACTTCGCTTACATCCTTACAACTTGGTCTGTGTGGTCTGAGTATTAGGCACTCAATGAAAGTCTTTCCTGAGCTTTAGAGGTCATTCTCTCCCTTGAAGGGAGATGTGAGTGCACATTCACCTGAAGTTTTACAAGGATGTCACAGGATCACAGATAATTAGAATAAGAAGGAACTAAGGAAATAATTCGGCCTAATCTCCCAATTGTGGCAATGATAAAACTGAGGCTTAGAGAGGTGATCTAACAGTCCAACATCTCATAGATAGCGAGTGGCAAATCTGGGGCTCAAAGCCAAAATTTTTTAAATAAATTTTTTGTTGCTTCTGATACTGGTTTTTAGAATCTCAATTTTTTTTTAGTTTTTTTATTTCAAAGTATTATGGGGTACAAACGTTTTTGGTTACAAGGATCACTTTTGTAATGCTTGAGTCAGGGTTATAAGTGTACCCATCACCCAGATAGTGTTCCTTGTACCCAGTAGGTAGTTTTTTGCCCATCCCACCGATTGATTTCCATTGAGTTATACTTCCCTCTATGTACATCTGTGCTCATTGGTTAGTTTGAATTTAATAGCAAGTACATGTGGTGTTTGTTTTTCCAATCTTGTGATACTTTGCTTAGGATAATGGTCTCCAGTTCCATCCAGATTGTTGCAAATCCTTCTTCATGGCTGAGTAGTATTCCATGGTATACATATGCCACATTTTGTTAATCTGCTCATGAACTGATGGGCATTTGGGTTGATTCCACATCTTTGCAATTGTGAATTGTGCCACAATAAACATTCTATTACACATGCCTTTTTGATAAAATTAGTTCTTTTCCTTTGGGTAAATACCAGCAGTGGGATTGCTGGATCAAATGGTGGGCCTACTTTAAGTTCTTTGAGCAATCTCTATGCTGTCTTCCATAGAGGCTATACTAATTTACAGTCCCACCAACAGTGTGTGTTTCTTCCTCTCTGCATCCACACCAGCATCTATCAACAAAGTGAATAGACAACCTATAGAATAGGAGAAAATACTCACAAGCTATACATCTGATAAAGTGCTAATAACCAGAATCTATAAAGAACTCAAGCAAATCAGCAAGAAAAAAATCAAACAACCCCATTAAAAAGTGAGCAAAAGACATGAACAGAAATTTTTCAAAAGAAGATAGACAAATGGCCAATAAACGTATGAAAAAAATGCTCAACAATATCACTAACCATCAGGGAAATGCAAATTAAAACCACAATGAAATATTACCTTAGCCCAGTTAGAATGACTTTTATTAAAACTCAATATTTTATTATCAAAAAATTTACCTCATCATATATGAATCCTTAGTATATTTCTTCCCTTTGAAAACAGCATATGTTTGTTCCTCCTAGTGAAATACAATTTTCCTGAGCCCCCCAGAGCCTCTAGTTATTCATGCATTGTTCCTGCACAAACCGCTTTAAAAATTAACCACCCAGACAAAGACTGGATTCTATTCTTCCCTGTGTATCTGGGAATGAGAGAATAGAGCCCTTTGGCTCTTCACTTCAATATTCTCAGATAAATTCAAGTTAACACAAAGAGTATTCTGGCCATCATCTGCAGCTTCACTCACAGTTACATGCTGAATAGAAAAGGGATCAACTACTCATATTTAAAATATTCATAATTACACACTCTGTCCTACAAGGAGCACCTGGCTGCTGGCAGATACACAGAGAGAAATACGCAGAGCCATGAGCTCTACTCTGTGCTGGAATCCAGCCCCTTTAGAGCCTGAACCCTGGAGTTCTGAGTATTTAGATCAAATGCAAGCTCGTAGTACATGCAGTACAGTGATGAAGCCAGCTTCCTCTCAATCCTCTTACGGGCACAAGTTAGGGATTCTGAACACGTCTAAGTGAATTTGTTTCTTTCTCTGATGGAGAATGATAGGCATGTGCACTAGTGGATTGATCACCTTAAGTTTTACCAGATCTGAATGTAAAAATTAGCACTTGATTGCAACATTCAGTTAAGTTAGCACAAGTCAACCACAGGAAAATAGAGACTATGAAGACAATGGAGCTCTATGCTTGGCTCAAGGCATGACCATGAACCCATGACATGACCCAGAACATTGCTGCGTGGGTTTCAGACAATGAGTGTTCCACCCTTCCTCTATCAGACACATCATTTAGTGCAACACTTTTTATTACATTAAAAGAGTCTCCTCATAAAAATGTCAACAGCATCCAGTTGACTCATGGAATTGAGAACTGTGCATTTGCTGCCGATTTAAATTAATTTTGCTTCTTGAACCATGAAAAATAGTTATTTGAACAAGGATTCATGATAAATACACATGTGTAAAAGGCCCTTAATCATAATTATCTTAAATACATAAAGCACAGTTTAAGACTGTCAGCCTCATTAATTTCTCATGGTATAAAAGAACAAAAACAAATGGTAAATGAGAAAAGTATATGTCATAATTTAAATGTATTATGCATGGTCATTTAGCATATTAAAGGAAAAAATTCTTTATAAACTCTGGGCAAGAGAACATTTCTGCACTACCCATTGACAGCAAGCAATGTTGTAATTTTCTTGTAGAGAACCAGTGTTTTAAGTCATTTGGATTTTAAGAGAATACTACCTACAATTAAAACAGTAGAATTAGAATATAGGAGTCCTCCCTTATTCATGGGGGATATGTTCCAAGACCCCAGTGGATGTCTGAAACTTTGAATAGTACCAAGCTCTATATAATGTTTTTTCCTATATGTACATACCTATGATAAAGTTTAATTTATAAATTAGGCACAGTAAGAGATTAACAACAATAACAGATAATAAATGAGAACAATAAATTAGCCAGCCTCACTATGCTTGTGCTTTGGAGCCATTATTTAGTAAAATAAGGGTTACTTGAACACAAGCACCATGATACCTCTACAGTCAATCTGATAACCAAGGCAGCTAAGTGACTCATTGGCAGGTAGCATACACAACGTGGAGATGCTGGACAAAGGGAGGAATCCATCCTGGGCAGGACGAAATGGGGTGATGGGGGATTTCATCACGTTGCTCAGAATGGCATGCAATTGAAAACTTACGGCACATAGAAAGGGCTGAGTAAATATCAACGAGAGTGATGCGCCGCCAGACACTGTGTCTATGTTTCCACCTATGGACTCTAATCCTCCCTGCGACCCCATGCTCTGAAACATCGTAAGGTTTATGTCCCAGCCTCTGAAGCACACGTGTCTCACCAAGGCCTCCCATACACCTGCTTCTTCTTGGTTATCTGGTCTGATTAACTTCATGTCATCAATACGGTGGGTCAATGTGATAGTGCTCAGGACAGTCAGATGGCCCAGGTCCCTTCAGATTATATTACAACAGAGAGGGGAAGAGCCAATGCAGCCCTGAGACAAGACCCTCTGTGTATGCTGTAGTCTGTTCCACATGAATATGAACTGCTTCCACTCCTCCTTTCTGATAAAGATGGGAAAGAACATTTGCCAGACCTCTGGCCACACACTTGATATTAATATTAATAATTGGATGTGTTTCTCTGCCAGGTAAGATACTGCTCTGGTACGGTAACTGCAATTGGAGCTATTTCCTGGTTGAATTTTCAAAAGTCCACTGTCATCCTCTAAGATCTGTTTGATTTTTTTGTTTTTGTTTTTGGGTATTTTTGTTTGGTTTGTCAGTTTCTGAAGGGGCCAGAAACTGATTAATTTGATGGGGACATGATGAGGACTACTACCCCTGAGTTCTTTAGGTCTTAAGGATGGCACTAATTGCTGCCATTTTTCCTAGATGCAATATTGCTTTCTATTTATTATCTTGGTTGTGACGGGGGTGGGGACTGTTTTAAATGTTCCCCACTATGGCAGCTCTTAACACTCAAGCTGAAGGATCATTATGGGAAGTTTCACTAATGACCAAGTATTTACATATCAAATATACATTTGAGGACTAGAAATGGCCACTGGGTGGTGGGTCCACAGACCCAGTGGATCCACCAAGAGCTGGGCCTGGGCCAGGACCCCATTTTATCATCAGTCCTCAGACACCCCCGCCCAACAGAGAGGCCATGATACCCTTCAGCTCCCCAGGTATCAGTGCCACCTTGTGAGCATCCAACAGTACTCACAAACATCTGAGTACTACACTTTCCCCAGTGTGCAGCTGAGTAAATGGTCATAGGTCCCTTTGGGGGAAATTTGGGGGAGCCATTGCCATATATACTTGTCATAGTGTTGCAGGTCCTTATGCTGGAGACCTGGCCTCTCCTTCAGTCAATGGCTTCCAGGTCTGAGAATGGGCTCATGCCTGGACACTAGTAAGAGATTGTGACTTCTGGGTGGAATACCTACCCTTAGCCTCCTTGATTTCTTTTAACTGTATAGATTGAGCAATTCTCTTGATGACTGTCCTTCTATCTTGCTGTGTTCAATTAACCATCTCCATGGTTCTATGCAGGTCACAGACAGGGGCTTGCACCTCCCCCCAGCACCAAAGGAGGAGCAACCAGGCCTTCCTTTCCTGGATGTCTAGATGTGGAGCACAAGGGAAGAAGGAGGGGGGCAGCTGAAAGATGTCGGCAATCACATATCAAAAAAGGGGGTCAGACTCTGTCACAAAAGAGAATACAGATCTCACTCAGTCTAGTGAATAAGAAAATATTAATACAATGACAGAAGTAGAGAACGAAGAGGAAGAAATATTAACCAAAGTAGGTTTACCTGCAGACACCTGCCATTTAAACAGGAAGTCCCAGACATTCTCCCCATCCCAATGGAAGCCACCACCATACGCAATGGAGAATGATCCAGCACGTCACAGCCAGCAAATGGAACGTGGCCATTGAGTACATTTTTAGGTGCAGAGAGGAGCCAGATTTTATCTCCCTAATACCTCAATGATTCTTGTCCTCTCCATCTTGACAGCACATTGGAAAGAGCAAACACACGAAAACAAGTACGTTTCTAGGTGGTGAGGAATTAAAAATTGGGAATGTGGTAGAAACACAGAAAAATGGAGACAATCTCCACTCAGTGGGATTACCCAGAAATCTCTGAAGTAGTCTCATTTTGCAGGAAATTCTTAAATTACAAATGCCAAAATTCAGTGCCCTCCATTCTAAGGGCCTAAGGGCACCTGAGAGCACTTTAGGTCCCTTTAAGCCATTAGGAGACTTTAATTCCTCTTTCCAGGGAGCCAGGAGGGTGGTGAACTCAGCAAGCCTATAAATTAAGTCATGAGTCCTATTTTCCCAGCAAAGAGAGTTCAGAATGTACCATATAATTCTCCAGACTTGACATACCTCCATTAAAGGGGATGCCCACTGAGTGTGGGATTACAAAAAAAAAAAAAAATTACAGATTTTCTAATAAATGCCTCCAACTGCCAACAAAATCTGGTTCTCATGACATTTTTTTCCTTTGTGGCTGAAAATAAACATGTTCATTGCTTTATAGTTTCCTGAAATGATGACATTCTAGTATAATTGCAAATTCTTGTGACAGGCAAACAATATTTACTGACTGCGATGCTCTATAAAGCGCTTGAGTAATGGCTCAGGGTAGCCTCTCTCGGTGAACATGAGCACAAAGTAAATCATCACGAGAACTTTCTTGCTAATGCGGACCACTTGGTCATATACTTTTTCATCAGACTATTATTGAAACGTTTGCTCAGTCTTAAAAGGTATCTCTCCAAGTTCCTAAATGCAAAGATTGGCAGTAAAATAAAGACTTAACAAAGCCCTGTTTTTCTTATTATTTAAGTCAAGAGAAAGCCAAATGAAATATCCACTACTATATTCAGATCACACACAGAGACTATTTTTTTTATAAATTGGCTAAATCAGCTGGGCAAAAGACTTGATTAATATTTGCTCAAGTAGAATTTTAAGTCTAGAATATCAAGTTGAAGTAAAACATATTCTAGAAGAATTATTTGGTGTGCCAAGGGAGCTAAATTTTCCGAATTTACTGGACAATTCCGTAAGTATTCTTGCCAATTATCTAGGCCTAATGTAGTTATTTCATACAGAAGACCTGCACACAAACCAATGTAAACCAACCATCGCAAGAGCTAGTGGGGAAACAGAAAACAAAATGTAGAACTGAAAATAGGAGACCTGAATGCAGCTCCCCCTCCATCTCCCACATACGCACTCATGATTTCAACTCATCTGCCTCTGTCAAACCCAAGGGCTCCGCTACACCCTTAGAAGAGGGAACCCCTCAAAGCAATCTGCCTCCAAAGGCTGCACTGATCTTGGAGAGCAGTGTCAGGGGTCCGACCACAAGGATACAAGGATACTCAATCCTGGAAAACCATGGCCACGTGTGACTTGCGCACCCCAGGTAGGGGCGGGGAACTGTGCTGAGATGGTTGACATCAACCTCAAGCGGATGTGCTTGAGAGAGAAATGGCTGACATCAGTCCTAAGTGGGCAGGGTTGTCCTTGCCCTTAGGAGGAGTTCAACAGCCAGACCATATGCTGCCTGTCCCACAAGAACAAAGAGGCAAGATAATTAAGAGGCTTCCTTCCGCCGGAGGACTCAGCAGAAGACAACGGCCAGCAAGGGGGGAGACGCTTCACTTTCCCCACCTGCAGGGCTGCCACCACTTATCATGTGGCAACAGACAGACCTGAGTACCATAAAAAGCAAGAAAATAGCAACCCATTGAGTTCCCTGGAGAACACTGTGGCTGAGATCAGTGTGCAGGACGTGCTCTCGGGAGCAGCTGGGGGTGAGGAAGCAGGACTGGGCAGAGCAATTGAACTCACATGCAGTCACAGCAAAGACCTTATCCAGCCCTGCGGGGAGCTCTGGAGCCAGGACAGGGCTGGAGTCGAGCAAAGTGGTTGGGCCCTTAGTATCCTCCCATCCACCATTATATGCCATCTGCCTCGGGAAAGAAATTTACCAAGGGCAAGTCATGGGGAGGGACTCTGTTGAGAACCCCACTGCCCTTATAATTGAGTTTGGGACCTGAACCTCAACTTTTTCTACCTTCCATTTACAGGAGATAAGAGTTTCTTTATATGCTACCAAGTAAGCCTGCTTGGTGATTAATTATCCCCAAACTTGTCTTGCTCCAATATATTAATGGCTCCCAGCAATAACAATCTGATTCCAAAGTCCTTATAATTCCTGCTCTCAATGCCTGAGCCATTCCTCCACCAATACACTCTCGTCTACACACACGCGATCCTCCTCACCCCCAAGTGGAGATTAGCAATTGCACCAAGGCCACATGCCAGGGGCTATCAATGCTCCATCTGACACCAGCCATGGGGGTCCTCACCGCCAACCCACAGCAGATGATTCGGCTCTCAAATCCCTGTCGTAGGTTGTGTTCTTTGGAAAGCAAACTCTGAGACTCCGCAATGTGCATGCTAGAGGTTTATTGGTAAGTTCTCTCAGAAATACTACCTGTTAGGGTGAGGCAAGCAGGATTAGGCAGAGGGAGAGGTTCAAATGCCATGTAGTTACAACAGAGGCCGCAGCCAATCTCACTGGGAGCTGTGGGGCTGCGACGCTCCCCCAGGCTTGCCTCTGATTGAAGCAGGACTTTACACACATCAGCCAGCCGTTGGATGTGGGCTGTCCCCAGGGAGGAAGCAAGGCCTGGGCAAGGCAGCTCTCTGTGGCTGGGGGCAATTCCTGGGAGAAACTCATCTGTGAGTCATCGGCACCTGACTCTCGCAGGAGCTGGGGAAGAAAGGGCTTCTTGAATGGGGGACCTAACTGTACACCAAAGCACCCACTGCACCATCAAAGAGGGATTTGTAACCAGGTAACAGTTAAAACACAGAACACACGTCCAGTTAGCTAGCATTACTGGCGAAGCTGGAGATTCATTTCAACAAAATAATGAGCATTTAATGCTATTCCCCTGAAGCTAAAAATTGGGATTTCCCAACTATATAATGAAGTGGCAAGGTTGCTACTCACTGCTATTTGCTCTTTCATCTTCCCCTGCTTCATTCACTATTTGGTTAGAGCATATTCTTGAGTATTTTCACAGATCTCATACATGGGTATCTGAAATATCATATATCATCACATACATTTTTCTATAAGGGTCTCTGAGCTCTTCCAAATTCTTAAGTTGTAGTCCTTTTTACTTGTAATCTGTAGATATTATATTATTTCAAAATTATGAGTTCTAGCTATTATTGACAGCGAGTCACATAATTGGAGTTTAAAGCTTTTTTTAGAGACAGAGTCTTGTTATATTGCCCAGGCTGGTCTTGAACACCTAAGTTCAAGTGTTCTTCCTGCCTCAGCCTCTCAAGTGGCTGGGACTACAGATGCATGCCACTGCACCTGGCTCATTTGATTAGATTTGATGCCATTTAATCACTAAAAGAACAATGATGTTGTCCTAAATAATTTTGTATATACTCCTGATTGTGAGGTTGTGCAACAACCACAAGCGTGAACATTGTCTCAATTCTTGTCTGAGACAATAGGTTGTCTCCAGCTCTGTTTTTAGTATATAATGGAGACTTTAAAAGGTGGTGTCACTTAGCTCAGGTCCTGGTTGCCACATTTGATTGAGGTTCACATTTCTTTGACTTTTAAGATATTTATATATTTTCTTACTAAAGACCTTTGAACTTGATGGAATCTCACTTTCTTTCATACTTTTTTTTTATTTCAGTATATTATGGGGGTACAGATATTTAGGTTACGTATGTTGCCCTTGCCCCCCCCCAAGTCCGAGTTTCAAATATGTCCATCTTTCGGATGGTGCGCATTGCACTCTTTGTGTATCTTTCATACTTTTCTTATTTGGTAATCACACAATTACTTCAGGTTTTAAAATTATGTCTAACTGAATTCTTAGTATCTGAATCCACAGTTACAATTTCTGAGATGGTCCTTCCTATGACATCTATTTAATATTCATTTATCATATTTCATCAAATTTAAGCTACATATTTTTTCATGTGTCTTCAAATTGCCGTCAGCCAGGTGTCAGTCTTGAAACAGTATCATTCCTTGCACATTGTATTATATTAGTTTCCCATGGTTGCTGTAACAAGTTGCTACAAACTTAGTGCTTTAAAACAACACAAATTTATTATCTTACAATTCTGGGGTTCAGAATTGGGTCTCACGGAGCTAAAATCAAGGTGTTGGCAGAGTGTATTCCTTCATGGAAGTTCTAGGGGAGAATCTGTTTCCTCGCCTTTTCCGGTTTCTGCAGGCTGCCCTCCTTGGCACATGGCCTTCCTCCATCTCCAAAGCCTGCAACTGCAGGTTGACTTTTCTCACATTGCATCGCTCTGGCCTATTCTGTCTCCCTCTACTGCACTTAAGGGTCCTTGTGATTCCTTCGGCCCACAAGCATAATCAAGCATAATCTCCGTATTTTAAGGTTGGCTGATTGGCAACCTTGATTCCATCTGCAACTTTAATTCCCTTTTGCCATGTAACCTACCATATATACAAGTTCTGCAGACTAGGATGTTGACAGCTTTGGGGGCAGGCAATATTCTGCCTACCACCCACTTGGCTATTGAAACTTGCAGAACTGGTGCCAGAGGTTTGGAATAAAACAGAGACAACAGTGAAGCATCTTTTAAAAGTATTCTACATCTCTAAGACTTTTGATGTCACAGAGGATAATATTATGTGGGAAAAATATGAATATCAGCTATGATCTGCAATCTTTTGACTCTGACTCTAGAGTCAGTGGCCTCTTAGACTGAATAAAACAGAGTACACATTCACAGATAGCCGATTATAACATTTTCATATTTAAATAAAAACATAAAATATAAAAATATCTGAGGACACATTTCTATTTTTCCAAGGACATAATTTTGCTTTGTATCCCTATGGTGATAGCGCCATTTCCACTAAATGCAAAATTGGAATTACAGGCGTTTGCATATTTGTATTCCATGCAGGAAACTGGATTTCTGCATTGAAAAAATAATAGCCAAAACAGGAAAAGTTGATGTGAACATGAGCTTGAAGATAAGGCTTATATGAGTAAACGTAAGGGCTAAGATGTTGTAGCAAGGAAAACAAAAACAATGTAAGAAGATATATGCTTAGTTTTCTTTCACAAAATCATGTTAAAGTAAGCAGTCCTAATAGAGATGCAAATTTTTCCATGTGGCTCTTTAGGGACCAGGTTCTTTCCATTTGTTGCTCTATCTTCCCCAGGACATCTGTGCCTTTAGCATGAAACGGGGGCAGGTAGATCTATATTCTAATGGAAGGGAAGAGAAAGAAAGGAATTCTAAGGAAATAGTTTTTTTTTTTAAGTAGAAATTTTAACAGGGCATACTCCATGACCATAACAAAATAAAATTAAAAATAAATAATAAAAGTGTGACCAAAATCATTTTAACAACTTGGAAATTTAGAAGATTCTCTTAAATGATCCTTAAATAAAACCCAAAGATGAAATAAGAAGACAAATTAGGAACTGTTTCAATAATAAAACCTATGAGATATACCAAGACCTTTGCAGAGGAAAGCTTATGGCCCTAAATTGTTTGCTATTACAGGAAAAGAAGGCTAAAAATTAAAGGATTAAGCACTCCCTCTTTAAAAAAAATAGGTAAATAAACACAAAATAAATCTAAAGAAACTAGGAAGCAAAAATTAATAACAAAAGGTGAAATTAATAAAATAGAATATAAAAATTGGAAAGGATAAATATGTTATAAAAAGTTCATTCTTGAAAAGACTATAGAATGATTAAAAAAAAAAGACTCAAAAGCCTGATTAAAGATAAAGGAGAGATCACTAAAAAGGAGAAAAAGGATGTATAATAACCACAGACTCAGAATAAATGATAAATTATGAAAATTCTATGTGTAATGTCATGAAAAACAAATTTGAAAATCTAGAGGAAATGGATGATTTCCTAGCTGATAAATCATCAAAACTGACCTAAATAAAAACTTGAATACGGCAATTACCATAGAAAATAACTATCATTTTGAAAAAGTCACCAGAGGTTGGATGTGGCAGCTCATGCCTGTAATTCCAGCACTTTGGGAGGCTGAGACAGCAGGAAGATCGCTTGTGACCAGGAGTTTAAGACCAGCCGGGACAATATCATCTCTACAGAAAAATCTCTAAGAAAAACTAGCAGGACATGGTGGTACACACCTGTAGTCCCAGCTACTTGGGAGTCTGAAGCAGGAGAATTGCTTGAGCCCAGGAGTTTGAGACTGCAGTGAGCTATGATCAGGCCATTGCACTCCAGCCTGGGTGACAGAGTAAGATCCTGTCTCCAAAAGAAAGAAAAGAAAAAGAAAGTCAATTTAAATTATTCCAGACTATAGGGAGAAAAAAGGCAAAGCTCTTGAATTTATTTCATATAGCAAGCATTATCTTAACATCAAAACCTATGAAAGAAAATAACATAAAAGAAGAAAAAAAGAAACTACAGCTCAATCTCACTATGAATATAGATATAAATACCAAACAAAACATCAGCAAAAATAGAATAAAATGTCAAAGGAATAGCATCACATGACCAAGGGTAGTTTATTCCAAGAAAGCAAGGTGGTTTAACGGTAAGAAATCTATCAACATAATCCTTTACATAAATGCATTAAAAAAGAAAAATCATTGAAGATATTAATAAATGGCAAAATGTGATTTGGTATAATTCAGCAGTCATCTCTAATTATAAAAACTCTAAGATGACAGCAATAGAAAAACACAACTTCCAACACAGACTACTTATAAAAATCAAGTGCATATATTTTCCTAAGTAGCAAAATATCACAACCATTTTTTTTATTTTTTATTTTGGCATATTATGGGGGTACAAATGTTTAGGTTATATACATTGCCTTTGTCCCACCTGAGTCAGAGCTTCAAGTGTGTTCATCCCCTAGAAGGTGTGCACCGCCCCCATTAGGTGTGAATATACCCATCCCTTCCTCCCCTCTCCCATCTGCCCAACACCCAATAAATGTTATTACTATATGTGCACTTAAGTGTTGATCGGTTAAAACCAATTCGATGGTGAGTACATGTGGTGCTTGTTTTTCCATTCTTGGGATACTTCACTTAGTAGAATGGGTTCCAGCTCTATCCAGGAATATACAAGAGGTGCTATATCAGCATTGTTTCTTAAAGCTGAATAGTACTCCATGGTATACATATACCACATTTTATTAATTCACACATGTATTGATGGACACTTGGGTTGTTTCCACATCTTTGCAATTGTGAATTGTGCTGCTATAAACATTTGGGTGCAGGTGTCTTTTTCATAGAATGTCTTTTGTTCTTTTGGGTAGATGCCCAGTAATGGGATTGCTGGATCAAAAGGTAGTTCTACTTGTATCTCTTTATCACAATCATCTTAATTAAAATTAAGAATTTAGCAGGTATGTCCAGTATTTTCATTATAACTTAATATTATCTCTGATTTTTGGAGAAAATAAAATAGCTGGCATAAAAATTGGAAAAGGAGATGTAAAACTGTTTCTTTCCTGTTGGTAATACGAATTCATGACCAGAAAGCCCAAAAGAAATTCAAGTTTCATTAAAAAAAAAAAATTTTTAAATTAAAAAAATGGCAAGGTAGCTGGATATAAGATAAATATGTAAATATCAGTATCTTTTCTCCATCTAAGTATCTAGAGATGGAAAAGAGGAAAACACATTTACAGTAGCAATAGCAATAAAACACTTAGAATAAAATTTCCAAGAAAGATATAGGACCTGCATGAAGAGAACTATAACATGACTGAAGACATAAAATAAGATCTGGAAAGTAGGAGGACATACCAGGTTCTTGTCTGGCAATACTTAATTTCATAAAAATGTATTATATAAATGTAATGCCATTCTGATTTGACATTCAAGGTTTATTTCTAAGGTGGTAGAAAGAGGATTAGATACTTTTATATTAAAACACTTTTGAAGGACTATGTTTAAAAAATTAAAACTTCTGTATACTATATGACACTTGAAAGGCAAGAGAGAAACAAAGACTATAGAAAAAAATCACATCACAGATGATATACAAAGGGATATATTTGTAACATACAGATCTCACCATGTTATAAGAAAAAGATAAAAATCTAATAAATGGACAACGATACGACTAAGTAATTCTTAAATAAATTTAGTTTTTCAACAAACATATTCTTTAAACACATCCAAATTGTCAACCAGCAAATTCACTCATCATTGGAAAAATGAAAATTTAAGTAACAATGAAATTTTACTTCACACCTAACAGAGTGGCAAAATTTAAAGAGAATTATATCGCTATATAATTCCTATTGCTCGCAGAGACATGGGAAAAAGATACAAAATATTGTTAGGTATAAATGTTATGTACTACAGTTGTTTTGGAAAGTAATATGGTAACTTGTATAAAAATTTAAAATGCATAATATGCTCTTTGACCCTTCAACCTTAACTCCTTAAAAACTATCCCACAGAAGCCGGGCGCGATGCCTCACGCCTGTAATCCTAGCTCTCTGGGAGGCTGAGGAGGGAGGATTGCTTGAGCTCAGGATTTCGAAACCAGCCTGAGCAAGAGTGAGACCCCGTCTCTACTAAAATTAGAAAGAAATTAATTGGACAACTAAAAATATATAGAAAAAATTACCCAGGCATGGTGGTGCATGCCTGTAGTCCCAGCTATTCGGGAGGCTGAGGCAGAAGGATCGCTTGAGCCCCGGAATTTGAGGTTGCTGTGAGCTAGGCTGACGCCATGGCACTCTAGCCTGGGCAACACAGTGAGACTCTGTCTCAAAAAAAAAAAAAAAAAACCTATCCCATAGAAATAAATACACCACCAACAATGAGGACATGTATAATGATGTTTGTTGAAGTATTCATTATTCATAGTAGAAAAATAGAAACAAAGTGATTAAATAAATTATGGCCCATTTATAACATGAAATATTAAATAGCCATTAAAATGAACAAATAGGTACTACTGTATATCTATTAATTTGGAAGGATTTCCACAAAATCCTACTTATAAAAACCCTGCTTCATTTTTGTACTTGCATATATAGGTCAGTATGTAATTGCATGAAAACAATAAGAAGAATATAAAAATAAAAGGATACATAACATTCGTTAACATACGTCACTGGGATGGAGCGGGGAAGAAGGAGAAAAAACGGACGTGGGAATCTAGCAAAAAGAGAAAGAGAAAAGTAAGATTTTACTTGAAGAATGTGTAATATGATCAAATTATACATTTGTATAAAGTTATAAACCTGTATGTGTGCATACAATTTTTTAAATAAGAAAATTTAAATGCCAACTATTGGACTGTGATTAAAAAAACATGCAACCGAATTAAGACCCAGGGGAAAGACAACATCATAAAGCACTACAATTTAGTCACTATGGTAACTTGCAAAGTATTTTTGCAGAGCTGTTCTCACAGCTCCCACACGTACAATCAAAACAAATATGCTAAACACTAAAATTTAAAGAGAATTGGTCATTTTATGTGTTGTATTAACACATTTAATAGTGTCATTGTACATAATATAAAATTTATGTTAAATCCATATAATATTATGCAGTTGAGGCCATCCATTTTTGTTTACTTTGATGACTGTGGTTTCCAAAGGGCTGATATTATAGAGAAAAATTGTTGATGCTACAGTACAAAGTGATGAGAGAGACTACAAACAAATATAATGTATACCTTTCAAATACAGATATAT
>CAUYSK010106780.1:0-11613 GCA_963575035.1 Avahi laniger
CTTTCCAGATGTGCAGGTGAGTCTGCTTCACTGATTGGCTGGAATCTGATCTGCCTCAGGGACAAACCCTGTGATTTGCCACAGGCTTCCCCCCCTCACTAAATGGTGTGTGTCCCTTCCCTTCAACTGCACCAGAACCATCCTACCCTCCACCTTCGACTTCACAGGATCTCAGGTCTCAGTCTTGACTCAGGCTCTTCTTTGCCCATAGCAGAACCTGAAGTCTCTTCAGCTGCATCTTCACAAAGGAGGTCTGGAATCTGCACCAAACTAGCAAGTCAGCTGCACCAGGGGTGGAAGGGGGAGGGGGAAGTAGAGCTTTACTGGGTGTTTTTTTATCATTTATAGAACAACAACCAGCAGCAGCAACAACAACTACTACTTTTAATAGTGGTAATAATAATGATAATAATAATAGTAATAATAAATAAATAAATATAGTAATTGTAAATATTAACCTGCTTACTTTATATAGAGATACGTTATTTCTAATGTTATATAATTAACTTTAGTAATATACATGTTACTTTTGTTATAAACATCAGAACCTAAAACACCCCACCTGATGAATGAGTATCACCTATGGTCCTGTCGCCACTCACTTACTGGTGTGGGTCCCCTTACCATCCCATCCCCAGATCTACAATCTATTTGGTCAATATTCTGAGATGATAGCATTATCTTAAAAGTTAAATGATCTATTGGGGTCTTGTAAAATAGCTCTGCCCTGGTAAAATCTAAGGATGACTTCGAGACATGCTCAGCTGCTTGGCTAAATTGTAGCAGAAGAAAATGTCTTTTCAGCAGATTTATCTTTATGCCACTTGCTTTCAGAGTAAAAGGTGGTTCAGGCACGGCAGTTTGATTTGTCTGTGTCGAAAATCATAAACAGCCTACAAATACCTAAAAGAGATGAAAAGAATTTGTAGACATGTGGAGTGCATTACAGATGCTTTCAAATTTCTCCTACGATGAGAAATGAAAAATGTAGCATTAGGCTGGGATTTCCTAAACTCAGCCCTCAGCCATTTTCTCAAATTATTCCATGACCTTCCAAGACACTTCAGAAGCATTCTCTACAGGGGTTATTCCCAACGGTAAAGAGTATTAGATGGATGAGAATCTCCCAGGAATCCTGCTTGTATTTTCTGCAAGAAAATGTAAATAATGCCCATTGCAAATATGGCAGTAATTATTCATCCCTCTTTGTATTCATTCCCTTTGCAATGCCCCCTTCACAGTTGCTCCCATCACAGAATGTTCCTGGAACCTTTCATCCAGTTGACCTTATTTGCTCAGGCCAGATAAGCTGTGAATATGACAGTGTGCCTGGTTTTGGCTTAAAGACAAATGTTCTTACACTGTCATTTCCACGAGAACAAGCCCATGTTAGCCTGATGGATCACGAGATACCACAGGGAAAAGAACAAAAGTGTCTCAGTTGACAGCCAGCTTACCCCAAGAAGCAGAGTTACCTAGTCAACCATTAGTTGGCCACACATGGCTGAAGGAGCCCAGTTGAGACCTGAAGAATGGCCTAGCTGTGCCCAGCCTAACTGGCTTACAGTTCAATAATAAACTAAGGTTTGGAGTGGTTTGTTATGTAGCACTAGCTAACTAACACATATACCCAGTGCAGATAGGATGATAGAATTAAATTACAGGTTGATTACTGTCACCTGAGAAACAGAAGGCACTCTATAGGTTTTGATTTTTTTCTTCTTATTTAAAGTTGGATCTCTTTGTTATATGATGTTGAATTATACAGAAATGCATGTAGACATGTGTCCGTGTGATTGGCACTTAAACTCACACAGTGCCCCACACCATAGGAGGAAACAGACAGCCACAGCCTGACCATTAGGGCCAAGGCCAAAGTGTAAAATAAGAAGTTTGCCTTTAATCGATTACCTCTACATCTGTGAAGGTCAAGGATGTAAACATACCTGAAGACGTGGATTCCTTCCTCCTGGGGCCTCACATCCTTTGTACACTGTCTGATATTTGGAAGTGGCCTTTGCCCCTGGGTAGCAGCAGGTGGGCAGCAGTGGCCACCTGCGGACAATACCTGCTTGCAGGCACTGCTCTTTTTCTGGGCATTGTCTCTCCCACACTTGGGCCTGAGGAGAGATGTTGGCAGAAGTGGGTGTCCCCCTCATCTGGAAGAAAATGGGGGTCAGACTCTTCACTTCTCTGCAGTCAGAGGAGTCAGAGACCTCAGAGCGGCACTTCACTGTGGCAGCCACTGGCTGCTGAGCCCCTGGAATGCGGTTGGTCTGAATTGGGATGTGCTGGAAGCAAAATACAGAGTACTTTGAAAGATTTAATACCACAAAAACTTTATTAATAATATTACATTGATCATATATTTCAATGATAATATTTTCAATGTATTAGGTTAAATAACATATAACAATTAATTTTGTCTGTTTTGTTTTGTTTTCTTTTATGTGGCTACTAGAAAACTTAAAATGACATATGGCTCCCATTTTATTTTCACTGGACATTGCTGCCTTAGAGGATGGCCTCACTTTTCAAAAATCAGGCTTCCTCCACAAAAGACCAGAGTCGCCACGCAGGTTATGTAATCATAAATTTAAAATAATTGTCATTATATTGTTTCCAATCTTTAATATTGTATATATTATTCATGAATGAATATAACTTTATATGCAAGGTTAAATGGGAATATCCCTCAGGCGGCGCCAGGTTCCAGCGCAGGGAGTAAGTCCTGACTAAAAAGGGACTGGATAGAAAATAGTGCTTGAAAACTAAGACCCTGTTATTCTGGCCTCCTTCGGCCATGTCTGGGATCGCGGCTCCTGTCACTTGGGGCATAAGGGGGCGTGGCCTGGAGCCCTATCCAATCAAGGCCGCGGGGGTGGGACTTGTTTAATCTGGCGCGAAGCCGGAAAGGAGGGGGCGGCTTCCGGGTTCTGGCTGGGCGTTTGTCTTCCTAGTCCGTGTGTCCGCTGCTGAGGTACGTTTTCCCCGCTCCTCCTTCTCACAGGGAGTTCCACGTGGCTCTGTCGCAGCCTCTGTCACCCTGTGACCAGCAGATACTGGGAGTTTCGAAGGGAGGACGCCGGGAAACCCTGGAAATCAGGAAATGGTGAGTTTGGAGGCCGCGTGTCCGGAGATGGGGAGAGGGGCTGGTTGAACGCCCCCAGAACCGGCTGCGGCGGGATTTGGGCCTCCCTGCGGTCAGCTGTGAGGTTAGTGGGCCTCAGTCGTTGCTCGGCCCTCAGTCGCTTCTACCCGCAGGGGCTAGCTGGGCTGGCAGTTGGGACCCTGGGCGTCCTGTCCTGTCCTGTCCTGTCCCGTCCCTGCAGGGTGCATTTGGCGGTAGCCGGGAGCCCTCTCTGTGCAGCTCTGCGCCCGCAGCCCGGCGTCTCCCCCAGATTGTGCGATAATGACGGGAGGGCCACCAAGGGAGGACCCCGACTTGGTGTGCAAGTTCGTGCATGGGAGGAGCTGTGGTCCCAGGGTCTCTGGTCCCTGTGTTGGGTAGACTGTAGATTCGGGCTCTTGGAAGGACAAAGGTGAGCGTCCCGCCTTGGTGTTGCCTCAAGCAATTGCCCCACCTGTAAAGAAGGACTAGGGCGGACTCTCGGTCTTGGTGGTGCCCCACCCTTGATCCTACCCAGATAAACTGCCACACCTGGGCAACGCCTTGCCAATCTGGGAATTCCCCAGCCCCTGGGCCAGGCAGCTCGGACACAATAATATCTGGAAAGTGACCTAGAGTAACCTAAGGCTAATTATCAGGTCGTTAGCTGTCCATCAAAGTGGTTTGATGGTGAGGATTCAACTAGGAAGAGGGCCCGATCCAGACACTATAAACCAGACCATACCCAGAGCCTCTTGTTATGACAGCGAGGGCGTCATCGTGGTCTGTGGCAAATGTATCCTGCTCTTGCTCCATAAACCTGACATCTTGGTGCCGTGACTCTGATCACTCTGTCTAGGTAAGCCAGCTCCTGACTCAGATATCTGGTCAGCATCCTAGAGAGAGTGCCGTCCTTGTCCTTCCTCTCAGGTGGGGCAACTGCTTGAGGCAGCACCAAGGTAGAGTGCCCACCTTTGTCCCTACTAAGAGCCAGAATCCCTCACTATCTACCTAATTCCTTTCTCCTGTTACAAGTTAAATTGTGGCACCATTAAAACATTAAAGAGTTTATTTGAGCCAACAGCAATTTGTGAATTGGGGAGCATCCAACCGTGCTTTGTTAATTGGGGGTCCCTCAGAGGGGCATACAGGAAAGGCTTTTGTAAGGTACATAAGGAAGCAAACCCATATCAATAATTGCCCGGTTACTGTTATGTATTTGCCTTATTTTGACTATCCAGGTGGCTATTTTCTGGTTATATAATCAGAAGTTAATGGGTGGTTTATGGTTGGTTAAGCCTAAATTTTGTTTCTAAGTTAGTAACGTACAAAAAAATGCATTCGAGTTAGATATCGGTATTATTAGGTAGGAACCCGGGGCACTAGAGTCAGTTCAGTCTGATTGCCTCCTGTTTTGTTATTTTAATACTCTACAGAAGGACTTTAGATCAATTTATGGAGTATTGACATCTTAATTTTATTACGTATTGTTATCCTTGATCATTAAATGTCTGTTTATTCAGTTCTTTGATTTCTTTTGTCAAAAAGTTTTTTAAAAATCAGTGTAAAAGCCTGATACTTTTTTTGTTTGTTTCTAAGTATTTATCATTTTTTTATGCCATAATGAGTGGAATTGTTTTCTTAATTTCATTTTCATATTGCTCATTGCTACTGTGTAAAAGTACAGTTGAATTTTTCATGTTGATCATGAACCTTGTGACTGCTGAACTCATTTATTCTGATGAGTTGTAGTGAATTTCTTACAAACATATATGCAAGTTTATGTTATCTGCAATAAAAACGCAATTCTACCTCTTCTTTTCCCCTATGGAGAATTTTATTTGTTTTTCTTATGTAATTTCTGTGGAGAATATTTTTAGTCCTATCATGAATAGGGTGGTAGAGTGAATATTCTTGTTCCAAAACTTTCAAGTCTTTTATAATTACAATGTTAGCTGTAGGTTTTTTGTAGTTTCCATTTAGCAGGTCTAGAAAAGTTTCCTCATATTACTAGTTTGCTAGGAGTTTAATCATAAATAGGTGTTGGATTTGACAAATACTTTTCTGTGTCTATTTAAAAGTGTCTTTTTGTTCTTTATTCTGTTTATTTCACTGATTGATTTTTGGATGTTAAGTCAACATTGCATTTGTGAATTAATTCAATTTGGTAATGATGTGCAGTCATTTGTGTGGCTAGGTTAAATTTGCTAGGTTATTTTTGTGGCTACTCTGTGCATATTCATCAGGGAAATTATGTGTTAGTCGTCTTTACTTGAATGCTTTTCTCTGGCTTTAGTATCAGGTTAATACAGTCCTCACAGAATGAATTGGAAAGTATTCCCAATAATGTTCTTTTATTTTTTGGAAGTGTTTGTGATGAGTTGGCATTAATTCTTCACTAAATGTTTAGTAGAATTTACCAGTCATGGAATGTGGCTCTAGGCTTCTCTTTGTGGAAAGATTTTAAATTAATTTAATAATTTTACATATGTCGATTTATTAATATATAGTCTACTTCTTTTTGAATTTACTTTGATAATTTGTGCCTACAAAAGTACTCATTTCAAATTTGTAATACTCTGTAGGTTTTTCTAAGCAGTTAACACTGAAAATTCAAGGAGTACAATGTAGGATAATGAGACTTTAGTGTAATCAATGATTGCTAAAAAATTATCTCCGTTATAGGATGACACATGACTGTAATTGCTATACCTAATATATAATTCATTATATAAGTAAAATGTGTTATTTAAGCTAAAGAAAACTAATGAAGCATGCCATTTGACTTTAGCTTTTATTAAGACAGCATACGGAGCCTCCCTCATCTTTTTCATCAATATTTAGATGGACAATTTATTTAGGACAATAAAACAAATTTTAATAAGAAAAAATGCTAAATAAATACAAAATGATGGTATTAAAAATGGAAATTTGATGGATCAGAGTGGTAAATAATTAGTTTGTCCATATACTGTGTTAGTTACTATTCTAACTCATTTACACAGATTTACAGAGTTTAAAATGCATAATACAATGATTTATGGACTATGATAAATTAACACATTTATAATAATATTAGTTAACACTAAAGCCATCACAGAAGTAAGATATGTTTTGGTATGTAATACATAACTGAACATAAAATATTAAATAATTTCATTAGAAAGTTTGACTCATTAATCATAGTGACAAATGGACATTATTCACCAGAAAACATCAGATACATATTATTTTTCAGTAGAATAGAAAATTATTTAAAACAGTAATGTTTTAGGCCTAAAATGGCATTAACTTTATTAAAGCAGATATCAAACAAGTCACTTTTTTTTAGGTATTGTGAAATGACTATATAAACTATAAATTAATGCAATCATCCAGTATAGCTTTCGAAATATAAATTTCATTTTTCTCTTTTAATTAACTTCTTGATTAAATGGAAAATCGTACCTGAGATTATTTTTAGAATCAGGTACATGCTAAAGAGGCGGAATGGGGATTGGAGCCAAGAGACCTGAATTCAGGTAAATGATTGTACACTGTTATCTCATGATATAAACATGGTAATTCTGGCCATATGCAGGTACTGTTCACTGAAATGGGGTATATCTTTTCAAAATTTGCATACAACATAAATTAGAATTTTGCATGTTGAAAAATAATCACCTATTACAAATTATTATTACTATATGGTATATCTGAAGAGAAATGTTTCAAATGAAAAAAATTGCTGTGTTTCATGAGGTGCTGTTGTCTGCTAGAAAATGTCTATATGAAATATTCTATTCACGTGTACACTATGGATATTTGTGGTTATATAAAAAATTATATATAGCAAAAACTTTTAATAATAGACAACTAAAAGTTACAAGAATCTCACAATTCTAAATAAAGTTGAAAGAAAAATATGAATACCCCTCAGGAGCAAATTAAATAAAGGAAACAATCCAGAGGAGTAATCAAACTAAAAATCAAGTACTCCCTTCACTTACAAATCACAATGATGGCAAATTCATGTGGGTTCTATCCAGCTTCCAGGAGGGCAATTGGAAGAAACAAATAAACTGACCAAAGACATCCCAAATGTGTTATCTCCCAAATGTAAGAAGTAAATTGTAAATTTTGAATCACAAAAAAAATAAGCTATCAGGATGAAGGGTCAGAAGAAGTAGATGTCATATAAAATTCAGATATTGGAATTATGTTGTAAATAGTTAAATATAGCAGGGAAAATAAAAAACCAAAACAATGTCAGAAAAACAAGAAACTCTAAGTTTAAAGAGTGATATTTAGAAATAAACCAAAGAGTAAACAATTAAATATGAGAAGTGAACTTAATATACAAAATACGAGCTAAAGATTAAATTAGACTTGAGCTGATGAGAGGACTAGACGTGAAAATAAAATGAAGGACAAAACACTTTAAGTTTTACACTAGAATATATAAAAAGAATGAAAGATAATAACCAAAAAATGATAATTTATAAATTTCTAAAAAATCATGACTAAATTCATGAATTCAGAATTTGTGTCAAAAGAGATTTAAGATTACTTAACAGAAATTATAGTAAAATTGCGTATCACCAAGAGAAGTGAAAAAATTAAAAGCAGTGAGATAGATAACCCACAAAGTTGAAAGCAAAATCTCCAAATCTTTAATAGAAGCCAGAGCACAGAAATAAAGATTGAGAGAAGTATAAAAGTATTTAGACTATTAAAAGTAACATTTTGTATATTTTTATTGAATCAAATAGCACATCCTCTGATACTTGAATAATTTAACTGATGGAAGAATAATCTTTTTTTTTTTTTTCAGAAAAAAGTTTTCATAACTAAATTATTAAAAATTTTTGGCATTTCTAGTGCATATTTTGCAGAATATTGGTTATTTTATTAGAAATGATTAGTACCAAAGGACTGACAGTGGCATAGACATCGATAATAAGACTCTGGACACTCAGGATGACCGGGTTGTACATACATAGCAGGGTGCAGGATAATGTGATGATTGAATTTACCTAGTACATGACTGCAAAGAAACTCACCAGCAGCAGATGGCATTGGTGGCCCTTTTCTCTGGGGAAACTCCCAGAGAGGGGCTGGTGCTGTGAAGGTGCTGAGGACACCTCTGATGCCTAGAGGAAAGAATCACCATGTATGCACTTGAGAGCAGCATGACTCCTACAAGGAAGACATCCCTGGATGTTGTCAGTATGAACATCACAATCCTGATGGTGTATTAATAGCTCATGAGGGAAAGTGAACAGTATTTATTACAATTCAGAAGATTGGTCTGGGTCACATTGGAAGAAGCCACAGTGTTGAAGATCAGGTAACTACTGCAGGACAAACTAAAGAACCATAAAAAGACAAAAACATGTAAAATGTTACATATACATATCATTTTTTAAACCTTGCCAGCCAAGTGGCACTGGGACTGATGGTGATGGCCTAGAACATACTCAGGATGCATATGGTGCAGATGGAGAGGCTCCTCATTACCCTGTTAATATGGAAAAAAGTGAATTAAATTTGAAGTCATTCTGAAAATTCAGTGGCCCACACAGACCTGGGGAAAAACCAAAACAGTACAGTGAGGAGTATCACTATGCGGATGAGGGACAAGTGACAGGTGATTAGGTCAGTGGGCTTATGCCTACAATCCAGGAGTGTGAAAATATGGACAAAAAGAAGGAAGGCGCTGGCTGCGAGTCCAATACCAGCTTGAAAAAGAAAGGTAGTTTTCAATGGTAACATACGTTATGTGTGTTCAACCAATGACAGGGAAGAAACATACAAGGGCTCTTGGAAAGTATCCAGCCATTGTTAATACTGTTTTTCACATTATAATACATGGCTGCATGCTTTCTGGACAACTCTCATATGTCATGTATCTGAAAGAAAAATGAATAGAGTTCACATCATCAGTGTTCTTTTTTTCAGTAGTCAAAATTGTTACCCAGTGCCCATCATTTTTACTTCACCCAATTATTCTCAATAACCATGACTAGCTCATTATAATTATTGAAAATAGAGCCTACTTATTATTTTCTACCTAATATGACACACACATGCACGCATCTATCAAACACCAACAAATTAATAATCTTGTGTATACACTGTATTTGCTACACTCCTATTTGACCAATACCTTTCTCACTTTAGAAAAATTTCTTTTCAGCCAGGCGTGGTGGCTCACACCTGTAATCCTAGCACTTTGGGAGGCCAAGGTGGGAGGATTGTTTGAGCTCAGGAGTTCGAAACCAGCCTGAGCAAGAGCAAGACCCCATCTTCACTAAAAATAGAAAGAAATTAATCGGACAACTAAAAATATATAGGAAAAATTAGCTGGGCATGGTGGCGCATGCCTGTAGTCCCAGCTACTCGGGAGGCTGAGGCAGAAGGATAGCTTGAGCCCAGGAGTTTGAGGTTGCTGTGAGCTAGGATGACGCCATGGCACTCTAGCCTGGGCAAAAAGAGTGAGACTCTGTCTCGAAAAAAAAAAAAAAAAATTCTTTTCTGCCTTCTCTCATTTAATATTTAGTACCCAGGAAAATGATAGGCATATAAAATTATTCTATTGTATTTATAAATCTGAATGAACAAAATTTTGTGTTAATAAAAAAAGACTCAACAAAACAAATAACTGGAATAAATTCACTTGAGTCTTACACATTACTTCATTTTGCACTTTCTTATTCTTCGTCTTTCTTTTATGTTTATAAAAATGTGTATTTGTACTCTCCTTCCTGATAATCTGGATAATCTTCCTATTGTTATATCAGCAGATTGGCAAACTCAATTCCATCTGCAACCTTATTTTGCCTTTGCCATGAAACTTAACATATTTCTAAAATGTGGGAATTAGGGATTAGGACTTACACATCTTTGGGAGCATTAGTGCATATACAAGTACATTTTTTGAGACAGTCTCAGTCACCCTCGGGTAGAGTGCAGTTGGCATCATCATAGCTCTTAAGTTTAGATATGTTACAAATTATAAAAGTCCTTTAAAAAATCTATAAATTTATGCCTTCAGTAGACCCACAAAAATGGTCTTTTAACCTGGACAAAATCAACTGTATTTAGGTATGTTCATTAAGATATGACTGAAATTATGAGAGAAGAATTTTAGTACTTAATTGAGACAATCCTACCTCATCTCACAGTTACTGTCCTCAAGGATGAGCACCATATTGACATCTACTGACAATGGCAGCTTTTTGGTGGCAACATTCCCTCAGTGATTTCAAATGAAAACTTAAAATTTTATATTCATAGAGTGGGAGTAGGGATGTGTCCACTGTCACCACCTGCCTCTTGAATGTCTTCCGGGCAGTTATGATCAGTCTTATTTACCTCAGGTGGGGCAGAGCTTAAAGGAAAATCTCCCAGATAGGTTGGCTCCTTCATATTCCTGTGGTGGATCCTCCAAATTCTGAAACATCATTTTTCCTATGTATGTGACTGGCAAATGAAGTTACAAAAATACCACAAAGACAAAAAGATTTCAGATACTGTTCTGCATTCTGTTGTTCATCCTGACAAAACCAGTCACTTCATGCAGCACTGTGATCGTTCCCTGGTGTTTTATGTTTGGGGACTACGCCCTGGGCCAGCGGCTCCATAGTTTTCATGTGTACAGGTCAAATACATACATTTGACTGTTGTCTCCCCCAGATCCTTCCCTGAGTCCAGAGCTACGAAAGCCATCCTTCTTCTGGTGAGCACCTTTGGATCTTTTTACACCCTGTCTTCATCTTTCAAGTTTGTGTGGCCCTTTTTCATAATCCCAGTCAGTTTAAGGTGCATGACTCTGTGATCACCAATGCAGGTTTCCCACTGTCAGCCCTTTGTTCTTATGAGCAGAGACTCCAGTGTATCCAAGCTTTGCTTTGCCTGGATAAGTAACACAAAATTCCCCAATCTTCTCAGAAATATGTGAGTTATATGAATTTGTTCAATGTTGTTCATTCACTCATCTCCATAGGATTTTAAACAGAATTATGAAGTAATCACATTACAAGAAATGGACAGTATATACATACGTACATTTGTATAAGTATAAATATGGGTGTGCATATTTGTATTGGAGAATCAGATCATGCTTATTATTTAACAAGCAGTAATATTGGAAAATTTTGCATTAAGAATGTAAAAGTAATTATAACAATGAGAAAATGCTTTATCATAAAGTCTGTTATATTTGACATTTATATAACTATGGTAAGTGATTAATGGTTAATTTGTCTTTAAATTAGCCAACTGAATATGGTCAAATACTTTTGTCTTTAATAGGAACAGTTGGTCTATTGTGATGAATATAATAATGGATACATTTGGGACTGGATTTTTTTTTTTTTTTGAGACAGAGTCTCACTCTCTTGCCTGGGGTGAGTGCCGTGGCATCAGCCTAGCTCACAGCAACCTCAAACTCCTGGTCTCAAGCAATCCTACTGTCTCAGCCTCCCGAGTAGCTGGGACTACAGGCATGCGCCACCATGCCC